>ML838984.1:0-11522 GCA_009831015.1 Picea engelmannii
TCATTCTTCTCTTGTGTGCATGTGAAAAAAGGGGTTTTAGATTCGGGTAGAAGGTTAAAAGTTAAGTCTTGAGGGTCATGATCTGCGTATGAGCTTAGAGCCCTAGCTTATTAGTCCGTAGGGTAGAATACCCAACAACACTAACACTAGAGTGGTATAGACAGATTCCTTTAATGTAGAAAATACCTACTATGTTGCATCATTCCACACAAAATGAATTATTATTTAGCAGGGTTGTCAATGGAGTTGTAATTCACCCATAATTCTTCACAAAATTCCTATGGTGTCTAGTAAGTCCCAAGAACCCATGTAATATTTTCAAGGTATTAAGGTCTAGCCAATATTTCATAACTTCAATTTTCTTGGTATCCACTCACAACCCTATCCTACTAATGATGTGACCCAACTATTCCATTTATGAAGAAAGAAAAGTGCATTTAGGACATTTTAGGAACAATCTATTATCATGTAGTAGTTGTAGGGTTTTATCAATATGTTTCACATGTGTTTTCCAAGTCTTACTATAAATCAAGATAGCATCAAATAATAACAATATAAATTTGCACATGAAGGGTCTAAATATATTGTTCATGAGGCTCTAAAAGGTGGATGGGTAATTGCAAATACCAAAAGACATCACTAAAAACTCATAATGTCCTTAATATTTGTTGAAGGAGGTCTTAGGAATGTTGACCTACATATATATTTGGTGATACCTAGAGCCAAGGTACAATTTAGTGAAAACCTGAGCACCATGAACCTCATCCAAAAGGTCATCAATGTTGAAAAATTAGTTGTCCTTGATGTCAACCTTAGAAGAAGCCATAAGGAAAAGGTGAGAAGCCCCTAAAAGTGATGATGATGTGTCCACATGAATAATCCTTGAAGATCCTTCAAGAAACCTTGAAATAAGTGTATATAACTCCAAAGTGGTCCCCTTATGGCATAACTTTTAATCACGACCTTCAAGGGATGAGATAACATGTGGTTTTTTCCATATGCCCACTTTGAGTTGTACACAAATGGAGCATTGAAGGAGCCTTGAAGAATCCCTAAAACAAAGTGAAGAATCTTCTAAATTCAAGTGAAGAATCCCACAAATCCAAGATAATAATCCCATAAAGTAAAGTAAAGAATCCCCTAAGGTCGGCCATCCTTAAGGAAGAGGTGCGACCCAAACGTTGTGACCCTTGGGTGAACCTCCTCACATGGAGAATAATCATATAAATAAGAGGAGTCTCAGTTGGCATTTGGATCACACCAATTCGACCAGTCAAGGAAGAGGAGATAATTTCATCGTATAGGAGTGAATTTCCAAGGGAAAATGAAGTGAAGAAGGGTGAAATTCCAAGGGAAGATGAAGTCTTGTGATGATTTGTTCTAAGGTTTTCTTTGAAGGTCATCTCATAATTTTTGATACAATATTTTTTATAAAATGACTCAAATAGTGAAACTTGGAGGTGTTTCAAAATATATAGTGAAAGTTGAGGTTTTTAAAACTATGTTTTTGAAACTTGGAGTTATACTCAGTGGAAGTTGAGGTTTTTAAAACTAGGTTTTTGTTCTTCAAAATGAGTCATCTTTCCATTTTCTCTATAACTTTGTTTCAGGGATGATTCAAGGAGATAAACTTGGAAGAATTTGAAAGAACATATTGAAGAAAATTGGGTACAAGTTTTGGATCATGGTTCATTACATGCATGGAGTTATACATGTTGGAAGTTAGGGTTTGTGACTAATCCATAAACTAGTCCCAAACATGTGTTTGAGATAAAATGGTTATATCTAAAGATTGGTAAGTCAAAATTGAGTTAAAATTGTTGAATTAGAAGGAGAATAGATATTAATATATGAGGTCTAAGTTTCAAAATCAGAAACAAAAAATTGAGCTCATGAAGAATCTTACAAGCTTGTAGATTTGAGGTGCAGTTCTGAGCAATTTTGTATGCATATTTAAGAAGTGATTTTGGGATTGGATTTGAAGGTTGATTTGATCTTGTATCATCATTTAAAATATTCCAAGGGGATTTTTGTCTCCTTCCAGTAGGTCTTGGAAAACTTAGTCTTACACATCAAAATGTCACACTTAAGTACCTAACCCTAAGTGTCACAAGTGTCATAAATGCATCACATACACTAACACCATGAAAGAACATTTGTCACAATCCCTAGTCAATGTGGGAGAAAAATATATTATATGAAGGTCAAAATACTCTAGGCACGTGAATTATTTATTAATATTCATAAAAAGGAAATTAATTTAGAGTGAGAATCCACCTCACATATAGTTTCCTAATCTCAGGGAGAGGTTGAGAATCTCATGGATGGTTGAGATATTTTCTGATCCGAGATCTTTTCATCGATGCGACTTATTAAATAATTGTATTAAATGAGAATAAAATGAATTACACCATAAATAAATAATAACTCAATAATGAAGAGACATATGCATCAGATCTGAACACAAAAAACTTGATAACATAGTTCATCCCTGGCGGACTACGTTTTTGGTTCCTTCTCTCAAATGGGTAGGCCTTTTTATTAACTCAGAAAAAGAATTTGGCAAAATACATAAGCATACCTCATTATGGAGTTAAGTTGCAAAATATTTTCTTAGATCATAAAACAAACAACACCATTGAATTTGTGGTGTCGAGTTACCCAAAAATGATTGTCTCCATGCCTCAATCTGAGTCTATCACTTTTAGGCCCATGAGAAAATTCATGGGGAACTTCTTGTTTTTCATGCCTTATCCATACGGTTGCACACCCATGGTCTTCCCCTCATGCACTGGAGAAAAAAAAAATTAAGCAATATAGGGGGTGGAATTTACCAAGTCACACCCCAACCCAAGTGGTTGGAGGACATTGCAAAGGTAGAGTAGATAGGGGATATCTCGGGGTCGAACCCATGGGCCTCCCATTTTTACAAGTGGCTACAACTGTAATATATATTTGGTTGGAGGTTTGGCAGAGTCTTTGGTAGATATGGTTAAGTCTGGTGGACTCCTTGGAAGATACGGTTAAGTTTGGTGGTGTGGTTTCATCCAACCAGATTTTCCATAATCCTATCAAATTTGGCATATTGGGGGTTGGTGCCAGCCAACCCCATGAATTTTTGAAAATCCGGATGATAGGCATCCTTATGCATTTTCCTGCTGCCACGTGGCAGCCCATGATTTGGCCATGTGGCGGCCTTCCATTGGGCCATGTCACCACTTCTGCACCGTCAGTGCCACATCATCATTGCTCCGTTAGGTTTCCACATCGCCTAAAATGTGGTTGTATGGTATTCCATGTGGATGTATGGACTTCCACGTGGCACTTTCCCATTGGTCCATGGATTGATTGCAAAAGTCCAAAATCAAGTGACACATGGAAGCCTCTGGTGTTTCCACATCAGTATGACACATGTCTCCCTCTGTCTGTGCCACATACCTTGTATAGATGCTAACGTCATATGTACTGATGTTGACGTAAGTAATAGAGATGATGACTCATCCCTGTTGACTGGGCTAGGTTGACCAAAAATTTGACCGCGGATATATTTTGATCTGTAACTCTGTTTGACGAGATGTTTATGTCATTGGAAATATTGCAACGCACTCTTCGTGATGATGAAAATTTCGCTAAGCTTTGAGAAATATGATTCTTTTCCCTTTCTCTGTTTTCTGAGGCCATTCTGAGCTTCTTGAGGTGCTTCTGTGAATTCTAATTTATCCTTATTCTTCTATGGATCCTTTTTGGATCACGCCTTCCCACTGAGATATTTTTGCACCACCAAAATCTTTTATCAATCAATAGATAAGTGAGGGAAGAGTTCCCTCACCTTTTCCTTCTCAATCCACTTTGCCTTGCTTGGATGTGTGCCCTTTAAACCCACTCGAAGATAATAAACATCACCCCTTCATGAATTCATCATCCTCATATCCAGGATGATATCTTCCTTCAAATCATCCAAGTACTCAAGAGAAAACTCATCAACTGAAGGTATTGAAACTTTCTCACCCTGATCCATGATCATGGGAGGCTCAAAAAGTTTCAAGTTTTCCACATTTACAACTGAGTAAATTTTCATATAAGGTGGAATATCTAAACGAAAATCATTGGTATCGCTTTTCTCCAAAATAGTGAAGGGTCCATAATAGATGGGCTTGAGTTTCTTTCCTTCACCCTTCAATATCTCCTTGTTGATGTGAAGCCATACCTGATATCCAACCTGGAACTGATGATCAAACCTGTGTTTTTCATGCCGAGCTTTATACTGTTCTTGAATTTTCTCCAACTTTTCCTTGACTTCTTGGTGTACCTACTAGATACTCTAAATGAAATTGTAGGCCTTGTATTCATTTATTTATTCATTTAAATAGACAACTCTCCCATACATCAAGTCCAAAGGGAGCTTAGTTAAATATCCAAAACACGTCTTGAATGGTGAACATTGAGTGGAAGAATGTAAGGCTCGATTGTAAGCATGTGTCACATAGGGTATATGTTCATCCCATAACCTTGGATGCTTGTTGCAGTAGCCTCAAAGAAAAAGTACCATTGTTCTATTGACAACCTTTGTCTATCCATCAGTCTGTGGATAGAAAAAAATGCTCCTCTTCAACTTGGTGTTCATCATTCTTCGCAAGCTTGTCCAAAAATTTCCAAGGAATCGAGTATCTCGATCCAAGACAATGGATGTGGGTAACCCTAAGTGAACCCAAACATACTAAAAGAAGATATTAGCAATTTGTTCAATAGTGATATCCTTTTTACATGGAATCAAGATACATATCTTGCTGAACCTATCCACTACAACATACAAATAGTTATGACCCATTTTCGACATTGGCAAAGCCCCTACGAAATCCATGGAGATACTCTCCCATGGATGGGATGGAATAGGAAGTGGTGAGTATAGACCCAATTTTATATTAGTGGTCTTTCAAGTAGAACAGATCATACACCCCTTTACATATTTAGTTACAATTGCTTTCATCTAAGGCCAGTAACAAAACCTATGAAGATGAGCCATATTTTTTCCTACCCCAAAATTCCCAGACACAAGAAAGAGAAGTCTGAGCTTATAATATTACATGGACTCATTCACTTGTAGGAATAATAAGCTTTCCAATATGGTAGAGTATTTTTCCCTGCAAAAAATAGTTTTCTACCCATGCACCATGGGTTAGCTTTGCAAATGCCTCTTTAAAATATTCATCAAAAACATATTTTTCCACATAGATATCATGATGTAAAGAAGCATTCTTCAAAATAATAGAATCAGCAATAGGAGGTCTATAAAGCATATCAACTACCTTGTTACCTATACCCTTTTTGTATTTGATTACCAAATGAAACTGTTGAGGAAAACCCATCCACCTGTAATGTTGAGATTTTTGCAGCTTGTCTTGTGCTTGGAGATACTGTAAGGGATGGTGATCTGTATGTATGATTTTTTCCTTCCCTAAAAATTAGTGCTTCCATTTATTTACACTTTGAACTAATGCATACAACTCTTTATCATATGTAGGATAGTTAATAACATCTTGGTTAAACGTTTAAGAGTGGTAATAGATAGGCTTACAATATTGCATAAATATTTCACCCATGGCGTATCCGTTGGCATCTGTCTCGATCTCGAAAGGTTGTTGAAGATTTGGTAGTGCTAATAATGGTGTGGCATTTATCTTTTCCTTCAAAGTGTCAAAGGCATTTTGTTTCTTTCCTCCCCACTAAAAGGTGTTCTTCACACTGGTTAAGGCATGCAAAGGAGATGTAATAGATGAGAAGTTTGAAATGAATATCCTCCAGTATTGGAATTTATCTAGGTGGATATCAGTGGCCACCCACCTTTTCCAACTGGCTCAAAACAATTTTCTGGCAATTTTGGTAATTTAGTACTTTTAGCTGTTTTTAAATTCCGAGGCCATTTTGAGGGCCTAAATGAAAGTATTTCAGGATCGATCTTCTCAATAATATCCAAATTCATTATTGAGCCCCAAAAATGAATCTCCTCGACAATACCTTTCCAACTGGCTATTGTGTGCCTAAAACGGATATCGTATGCAAAAGTTACGACCCCCGAAAGTTGGTGTACTGACTTACCCAAACATGGCCCACATAAATTTTGGTGCTTCATCTCCTAGGGTTAGGTTTTTGGATGTCTAGAGTTTTATAAATTCTTGTTTATTGTAAAAAGGACTTCAAATCCTCATTGCAATCATCTTCTTGTGAATGTAAGTAGTCTTCACATATCTTCTCATAGATAAGTTGCCACCATTATAGCAAGTCTTTCACTCTGTATTTTTACAGTCTCTGTACATTTATTTCACTAATATAAATCATGTATTACTATATCTCTATTTTTATGGTTGCATATCTAATACATTTATGTTATATTATTGGATATCCACAATATCTCTATGCATTTCTTTATATCTCTACTCTTATTTTGTGCTGAAAATAATCCGAATCGAGACTGCACCTAAGAAGATTTGCACTTCACTTACACTTTTGGGCTTATGCTGATTTACAATTACATTAATCTTGGAAGGATCTATTTTCAATTGTCCTCCTCCTACAATAGGACCTAAGTACACAAGGGTAGTCTTTCCAAATTCACATTTGCACAATTTCACGTATAATTATTCTCTTTGCAAAGTATATAATAATTTCTTTACATGTCTTACATGTTCATCCCAAGTCCCACTAAATATAATAATGACTTCTAAATATACAATTAAAAAATCATCTAGAAATGGTCTGAATACATCATTCATTACACGCATGAAGGTTGTCAGAGCATTACAAATCCAAAATGGCATAACTAACAACTCAAACAATCCTTATTTGGTTTTAAAGACAGTTTTCCATGCATCCTATTATACAACCCTGATCTGAGGGTATCTAGTGTGCAAATCCAACTTAGTGAAATAAACAACATCCTTTAATTGATCAAGTAAATCATCTATATGAGGAAGAGGGTATCGATTTTTCACCTTGATTTTGTTTAAGGATCTATAATTGACACACATTCGCCATGTGCCATCCTTCTTTAGCACCATCACGATCAGAGAACCACAAGGAGATGAACTGGGCCTGATGACCCCATGATCCAATAATCCTTGTACTTTCTTTTTTATATTTGTCATCTCTACAACTGACATCATGTACATGTCCACATTAAGAAGAGGAGAATCTTGTTGAAGATGTATTTCATGTTGGATTTCCCTCTTAGGAGGTAATCCATCTAGCTCCTAGAAAATATCATCATACTTCGAAACAATATCAATTAATTATTTCTTATGAGGAGGACCACATCCTTGGAAGGAGTCAGATGTTTTGACATCCTTTTACCTTATGAACGTGAGTACATATCTATTATTAGTGTTTGTGTGTCTCTTCATTTGTCATGTACTAACAAGTGTGGTGTTTACCCTCATGTTGTGGGCTCTAACAATATATTCCACTCCCCCTTTAGTAAGGTGATATTTTTTCTCATGATGAAATAAGACTGCTTTCTTATCATAAAGATAAGGACTCCCTAGAACTATGCCACATATATCAAGTCATACAACATCCAAATCCACTTCATCAATCAACTTTGAATAAATAACAAATATTACCCTACACTGCTTGGTGACATTAAGTTTTTCTTTATCACATACCCAACCAGGAGGATAAGGCTTTGGATGTGGTTTAGTTTCAAGATCCATCTTTTTGACAAGTGCTTCAGATATCAAGTTTACTTGGGAACCCAGATCAAATAATGTATCTATCTTAGTGTGCTTAGATACAACTCTTATGTGAAACAATTCATTCCTCATTCTTTCATAATCATGAGATTCATTATTGGAGTTTGAACTAGCATGAAGGGAATATTTACCTTGTACTCCAACCATTGTGATCTTTCCTTCATCTCCTAAATCGGAACCAAGATCTTGTTTCATTGTAGAAACGGTTTTTTTCTTTCCATTTCCACTGAATTGTTTTGGTCTTTTCTATGGATGTAATTTCCAACAGTGTTCATCATCATGACCATTATTCTTGCAATGAGTGCAAGATGGATTTCCTTCTTCCCTCTTTACAATGGAAGTATTTTTGTCCTTCATTTTAAAAAAATTAACTTCTTATGTTGGAGATTGGGAGGTTTCTTTGTTGGACCTTCTTCAACATGCTTTCCCTTATTCTCAAGGTGATTGTATTGCACAAAAACTCCATCAAGGCTGGTGGGCTTAAACAATAGTAACGTATGATGAATATAATTGTGAAGTGCATCAATATACTTCATTAATGTTTCATAAGAATCCAAATGAATGTTTGTTGGTGTATATATATGCTTAGTATATTTCACTCATTTATATGTCAATCCGAGAATTGTAATCAAAAGAGGTGTTACACCATATGTGCTGAAAATAGGTAACCTATCTATGTCTCTTGTATATAGCTCAATTAGGAAATAATTAATAACATAACACTCTATTTTGGAATATCTGAAAACTTCACACAACTTCAAACTTAGAAGATAAATTTTACAGTAAAGCTCTCAAACAAAAAATAAATTAAAAAGGTTCATACTTAGATAACAATGTTCATCATAGGATCATGAAATGAAGAGATGAACTGATACCTTGCTTCTTATAGCAATTGAAATAACAATTAAAAATTTACTTTATTCACTCTAAGAAAGAAACCATTCATAACCCTATCAATTCCAATCAAACCTTCTTCAATATAGGAAACAATCAATATGATTGAGAGACTTCATTACATGGAGCATGAAGGTGAGAGATGAAGTCTTATGGTTCCTATACCTATTAAGAACAACACAATCATAAATTCAAAACAATAAAAATTGCTTATTTTAACAATCCCAAACATTTATCCAACTCTTTTTAACTCAAGATCAATCTGTAGAAATGAAAGTAGAATTATCTACTATGCTCAATACAACCATTCATTCATATTGATTGAAAATCAAATAAATATGTATTATACCTAAGAAATTTTATGCACTTGGAATTATCTGTAACACACAACTATTATGTTATCACACTCACACAATTAAATTACAACACAAAAAGACATATATAGAGAGGCTTACCTTGGTTGGGGCGGTGGGCCCTTCCTGAACCGATAAGGTACCTATAAATAAATTGCATACTAAAACACTTTACTCATTCCCATGAATTGCACAAAATGGCATTTGTATTCCTTCAACTGATCGAGTGAATCAACAGTTCAACATTTCATTTCTCAGCATAACAATCTGTACACAACATCCCTTTTTAAAGAAGGTGAGCTGTTATAACCAATATCTGAGGATAATTATAAAAAAAAATCAAATTATTACAATTGGTGATTCATATCGTATCTCAAGGAATGGACTTCATCCTCATGACACAAAGTGCATGAGTGATGAATTCTATCATTATATCCAAACTATATAAGGATACTTCCATCCAACTAACTTCTTGGAATCACCACCAGCATACTCGTTCAACACGTTAATCATGTAGACAGGGGTTTAGTACCAGACTAGCAAAGTCATAAATATGGGTATCAGATTAGCGCAACAGTAGTACCAAAATAGTCATAGATCTGGTACCGGATCAGTGCAGAGTATTGGTACTGGATCACTGCAAAGAACCAGATTAGGTGGAGTACCAGATCAGGTCGAGTATTGGTATCAGATCACTGCAGAGTACCGGATCAAGCAGAGTACCATATCAAGTGGAGTATTAGTACCATATCACTACAGAGTACCAGATTAAGTTTTTGTTTCATTACCAGACCAGTAGTAGTACTGAATGAATCTGCTTAATAATAGTCAAAGTAAATTAGGAGCATAAATAATCAACCATTTCATCCCAAATTAATAAAAAAATCAAACAAATCATGTTTTAACATAGGTTACCTCTTTATTCACATGGAAAAGGTCATAGGGTAGGTTTGTGGAGGAAATAGACAACATATGCACATGTGAGAGGTAAAATTGACCAAGATAGAGAATAATATAGGATAATAGAGGTGTCAAAATAGAGACTCAAAATTTCCCCCATGCTAAAGTCATTTCATGTCCTCATGCAACAATGTCAAAACTAATACTCAAAAATTTGCAAACCTGAACCATCTCCCATCATGTATGCACATTATTTATCTGGATGTAGAATGTTGAACCTAGAAGCCTCACTCCTAAGCTCCTTCTTAATCATCCTGGTGTATTGGATCAAATGTAAAAATTTGTTGAGTTTAGCAGAAACCTCTTCTTGTGCATCCTGTAACCTTAGGTTATATTCTTTCAATTGTGCATTATCTTCCTTAGTATGCCTATGCAATACTGGATACTCTGTAACCTCTTGTTTCATCTTCTCATTATGTTTTGTCAGTTTCCCAATCTTCACTATCAAATGTTGTTTTCTCAGAGAATTGTCAAGCTCAGATGTGGTTGTTTGTTCAGTCACATCCTCTCGGGCTTCCTTATCCTTTCTTAGACCTCTCAAGGTTTTTGTCACTAACCCCTAGGTCTCACTAATCATCGCTCAATAGCCACTTTCTTTCTTTGGAGAAGTCGGACTATCAATAGGCTCTTCTGGAAGACAAGGAACATGTGAAACTATTACCTGTTTAGCCATGCTCCTTGTGGTTCTTCGTACAGGAAGTGAGGCTTCCTCAGATTTGCTAACAGGGGTGGAATTCTCTTTAGACAACTTCCTCTTTTTTTTTTAGTAGCAGTTATAAGCAAGGGGAGTTGTTTCTCTTGTACATATTTGATTTTCATCTTGGAGGACCGAAGTGCAGGTTGTGGATTTTGTTCTTACTGAACATTACTTTTTTCCACTCTGGAGGACTGAGGTGTAGGCTCTGAGATTTGTTTCTTTTGAACCTTCCTCATTTTATGCTTCATCTTACTTCCACTTGTCACCTTAGGAGTCTTCTCCAACTCACTAATCATCTCTTGAGGAAACAAAATAGCTTCTTCAAGGGTCTCCTCCAACTCATTAATTGATTCTTGAGGGAACTCAATAGTTTCCTCGGGGGCATCATGGGAAACTTCCTTTTGATCTATTTTATTCCTTTTTCGCCTCTCACTTTATGGCAGTTGATTTTTTGGAATCAAGGTTGGACTAGGTTCCTTAGATTGGGAAAACCTCTCCTTCTTAGATGTAGTGAGCTCCTCTAGGATTTGTTTTGTTGGCACCCTCTTCTTTGACACTTTTTCCATCTCTGAATGTTTAGTTCATGAGCCTTTTCCAACTTTCGTGCTAGCTTTGTTTATAATTCAATGGTTTCCTCCAAAGCACTATCTGAGCATTCACCTTGCTGTTATCCACATTTTTGGTTATCAAGATGATAATATGATTATGTCATGATGATGGAAGATCAAATTCTTCATTAAGAACATTTTCCAGAAGAAGGTTACACTTATCATTTTCTCAAAATCACATTTTTGGAAATAGTTTGCAGGCTGCATATATACTCTCCTGCGGGAATCCTTAATTTCCGCATGCTGCATTCAGCTTGATTGCGGA
>ML838984.1:11622-41778 GCA_009831015.1 Picea engelmannii
AATAGATTCTTAACCCCCTAAATTATTTCCTTTATTTTCCTTTGTCGTTCTACTGGACCCCTCACTATATGCCTTTGTTTCATGTTCTTCTATAGAGTTAGACACTCCTTGAGAAATTTTTTATTGAAGTAGTTGTTTCCAACTATTGCCTTGTTTTCTCAAGGCATGGAAAACTAATAATTTCATTAGGCCATGGTGATGGATATTGGTTTCGGGTTTCTTGTAGGTTGATTTAACTCCTCTCACAATTTTATTTAAACTCATCTAGAGGAAGTGGGGAAAATCTATTTTTGGCCCTCCTTCAAAATGTGACACAAGTTTCAAATGGTATAGGAAGGTCACGACATACCCCCCTTTGCAAGGGAGAAATCTATGCAAGCTAATGAGCATCATCAAATACTCTTATTTAATGAAACTTTGAGGAATGTCTTTGGTCCAATCGGGGTTCTGATGCTCCAGCCTTAGAAATTTATGACAAAGCTTCATATCAACGATCACCCCTTTAAAATATTTCTCTCCAGAGGAAGGTAATCTTGTGGCTTCTGCTATGGTGGCCTCCGAAATCATTAATTTCATATCTCCAAACTAAAAACTTTCTCCATCATAGGTCTACGCAAAAGCAAGAGAGACTGCCTCGTGATAGCCTTAGAACTTTTCCAGAAATGGAACCCAACCGATCTGTTCAAATCTCTCCCTGCAAGATTCATATTCATGTGTCTCCCTATATAATTGGAACACACATTCATGTCTATCAATCCCCATTATATATTAAAACAATTCTTAAAGTGTATGAGGCAATAGAACAGAGGATCAAGGGTTGAGTATCGGAATCAACGCAGTCCGTGATGGAGTACCAGAAGAGGATAAGTATAAAAACAATATGAAGGAACATAATCACAGTGTAAATGTAGGTGGTGTGACAGTAAAATGGTAAATAACTCTCATCTCGATGGTGAATCCATCTAGAGGAGTGTTTATAAGTTAGTATTTGTATTGCAACGATCACATCCATGGTAATGATGACAAGGTAATATAAGTTGAATTCATGAATAAATTATAGAATCCTATGGAGGTTAGCATTAGATCGTGTTGACGGGAGTGTTGGGAAATGATTACAAGAGATGTGGTCATTATGACTGGAATTCACAAGTATGAAATCGTCTGACGTCATCGTGATTGAAACAAAATCAGATTTTGACATGCATTAATATATGGCTTAAGTCATTCGTATGGCATGATGTTGGGTCATGGGATTATGAAATTTCTTCACCATATAAACAGAACGAATGAAATTGGTCCTATTAGAGGTATAATTACCTTGTAATCTTAAACATTTCAGGTTTATATGAATGGTTTTTATATGAGGCGATGTATACGATGACTTGTAGAATTTCATGGTAGGGAGAGTGCAATAATTGAGGAATGGGGGATGTATGAAAGTAACCACATGTTTAATACATAATTAGTCTAATTCCTTAATAAAACAAAAAAAATGTCGAGTTTATACCTCCTGTTACTTGAAGCATTTATATCGAGTAGAAAAAAATTTGAGTATAGGATAAGAACTACCAACACCTCATTACCAGTACTGGATCACACCTTAGTACCAGACCATTTCTTATTGTCGGACCACTGCAAATATTGTTTATAGTACTGAACCAACACAGACCTTCTCCTTCAGTGCTACATGAACACAGGGGTGAATTTGTTGCAGTATCGGATCAGCACCAAGTTTTGACCAGTATCGAAATAACACAAGCCTTCTCCCATAGTACCGGACGAGCACAAAGGAGAAAATTTTTACAGTATTGGAACATCGTAGGCCTTCTCCTTCAGTATTGGATGATCATAGACCTTCTCCCACAGTACTGTATGAGCATATAGGCGAGCATTTTTGTAGTACTTGAATAGCACAGAGATGTTATCCAGTACCTTGTAACTACAAAATTGTATTATGGTACTTAATGAGAATTTGATAAGGTACCTGGTGGTGGTGTTTTGTGGACTGGAACTTTGTAGGATGCACTTTGTAGAAGTTGTTGGTGTTTTCTAATGCTATGGAAGAGAGCATGTGATTTTATTCTATTGTAATTCCCTGTAGGTGAAACAAATATCAACACTTGATACAGGAACTCTGAATTTGCAGTGGAAGTGTTAGAAAATAAGGAAAAATATTTCAATGACTGGGCCCCAAGATTTGTAACAAGAAGGTACTATGTAGCTTGGACAACCTCATGTTGAGATTCATAATCCTCCTCTTTTTGGAACCAAACTGATCACTGCGCTTGTTTCCACTTCCTTTTTATTATAAAAATAATCCTAACTACTACTATTCTATGGATTTTTCTCGAGCCCTGATTAGTTAATGCTTGCTAGTGTTTTCAGTTTTAAGGAGTCTGAAAAACTTAAAGAAAACTCCATATACTATCCCATGGATTTTTCTCGAGCTCGAACCATTTCCTGCTCGCTAGTGTTTTCAATTTTTAGGAGTCTGAAAAACTTAAAGAAAACTCCATCTACTGTCCCATGGATTTTTCTCGAGCCCAGGCCAGTTCCTGCTCCTCAATGTTTTCAATTTTAGGAGTCTGAAAAACTTAAATAAAAATAAATTTAGCTTATTTTCCAAAAATGATCTACCAGGGCTGGATAAAGGGGTAGAACTACACCTCGCATATTTCCTCCTTATTCATTTATCTACATGAGAACACAATCATTTTTTTTTTGTTTTTGTTAGTAACACTGAAATTTCTATCTAATGACACACATATTTAAAGATATGTACAGAGCCAAATTAATTCACACAACAAACTTACTGTGGTGGATCAGCAGGAGGAGAAATCCCCTTTCTTACCAGTTTCATTTCTGAATTCTAAAGAACATGTCTGCCAAAATCCTCTTTGGATAGAGGCTTATGATAAACCTTCAATCTATGTCCATTCACGACAAAGGAGGTCTGATTCTCATCAATAGTATTTATCTTAATTGAACCATTTTCATAAACTATATCAACTTCATAGGGTCCCAACCATCTAGTAGACAATTTACTTTTAAAATTCTTGAACCTACTATCATACAGTAGGGCCCAATCACCTCACTGAAAAGACTTCTTCTTGATGTACTTATCATGCAATTTAGTCCTTTGTTCTTGTATAAGGGTGGTCCTTTGAAGAGTACCTTTTCTGACCTCATTAAGCTCATTCAACTGTAATAGCCTTTGTTTTTTAGCTTCATCCAAATCCATCCCTAGTTGCATGGCAGTCCTGAAGGTTTTCAATTGAAATTCTATGGGAAGAAGCACATGCTTCCCATATACCAACTCATATGGTGTATGGCCTGTTGTGTTTCTCCAAGATGTCCTATAGGCCCATATGGCCTCAGGAAACCTATCAACTCAGTCTTTGTGATGTAGTTGAACAGTCTTGGTAAGAATAGCTTCTATCACCTTGTTAGTTGATTCCACCTGCCCATTTTCTTGAAAGTGATAAGGTGAATATTTTCTTTGTTTAATTTTATACTATTCAGTAAGAGCTTTGACCAAATTGGAGGTGAATTTGGTTCCTTGGTTAGTTACTATTTCTCGAGGCACACCAAAGCGAGTAAATATTTCTTCAAAGAGAAAATCTACAATAGATTTTTCATTAGTAGAATATAAAGCTTTAGCTTCCACCCATTTGGTCACATAATCTGTGTAGACCAAGATGTACTTCTTCCTTCGATACATAGGGTTAATAGGTACTACAAAATCCAAAGCCCATTCTTCAAAAGGCTCAATTAATACCTAAGATTGGAGGGGCATCTCATCAACTATGATATGTTTTCCCATCCTTTGACAATCATCACATCTAGTCACATACTTCTTTGCATCCTTGAAAATAGTTGGCCAATAGTAGTCGGACTGTAATATCTTGTATGTTTTTCTTTTATCAGCAAAATGGCCCCCACATGGACAATCATGACAGGCTTTGAATATGTCATGCATCTCATCCTCCCAGACACACCTTCTGATCACTAAATCAGGCCTAGTTCGGTATAAAAAATCATCATGCCACATGTAATTGGCACTTAGCTAGATAATTATTTGTTTTTCTCGAGAGGATAGATTCAGAGGTATCTTTTTTGTTATAAGATAGTTGGCTACATCTGCATAACAAGGAATGTAAGTAGAAATAGCAAATAGATTCTCATCTAGAAAATTGTCATCTAATGGCGTATTATCACATGTATGAATGAGTCTAGACAAGAAATCATCAACTAAATTATCTCTTCCAAACCTATCAATAATGGTGATATTGAATTCTTGCAGTAATAAAAACTATCTAGTCACTCCAGCATTTTTAACATGTTTGTTCATAAAAAATTTGATAGTTGAATGGTTGGTATGTACAAAAAATTCATACCCTGTTATGTAGTGCTTGAACTTATTAATGGCATGTACTACTGACAAGAATTGTTTTTTAGTGACAATATAATTTACTTCAGTAGGTGAGAGATTCTTGCTGACAAAGTATATAGCATATTGAATCTAGTCTTTCCTTTTTCCTAAAACAACCCCCAAAGTTGTATTTGAGGCATCTATGCAGATATGAAAAGGAAGAAACCAATTTGGTCCTCTTAAAATAGGGGCACTTGAAAGATTTGTTTTTAAAATTTCAAAATAAATTTGACATTGTTCATTCCAACAAAATTCAGTCTCTTTTGCTAACAGTTTGAACAATGGGGCAGCTAGGTTTGTAAAATTTTGAATGAACCTCCTATAGTAACCAGCATGCCCTAAAAATATTTTGACTTATTTCTGTGAGATAGGGATTTTGATTTGAGAAGTGATGTCAATCATGGCAGGGTCTACCCTTATTCCAGTACTAGAGATGTGATGACCTAAAACAATTTCTTCAGTGAGCATCATTCTATATTTTTCATGACTGAGGGAAAGGCTGGTTTCTTTACACCTAATCAATACTTTCTCCAAATTGTCCAATGCTTGCTGGAAATAATCCCCATATACTATGAAGTCATCCATGTATACTTCTACACAGTCATTGAGCAAATCATAGAAAATGGCCAAGAGAACCCTTTGAAAGGTAGCAAGGGAATTACACAAACCAAAAGGAAGAACCCTATAGGCATAGATACCCCATGGGAAAGTAAATGTGGTTTTGTTCAGATATTCTGGTGAAATTTGGATCTAATTGTAACCATTAAACCCATCCAAGAAAGAAAAATACCTCTTCCTAGAAAAATGTCCAAGACCTGGTCTATGAAAGGCAAAGGAAAGTAATTCCTATAGGTATCCTTGTTCAATTCTCAAAATTCCACACAAATCCTTCATTTACCATTTTTCTTAGGGACAATAACTAATGGGGATACCCACTTGCTATCCAATATAGGGTAAATAAAATTGGTATGCAGGAGTTTTTGGAGTTCGTCTTTCACTATATCTTTTAAGGATAGGTTCATCCTTTTTTGGGGTTTCCTAACAGGTCTGATTTGGTTATTGGAATAAATATGATGCATACAAGTTTCTCGGTGAATCCCTTTCATGTCGGAGTAATCCCATACAAAAGCACCAGATTTCCCTTGAATCATTTGAATCAATTTTTGTTGTTGATCTGTTTCTAAACTAGCATTGATATACAAAGATTTTCCAGGGTTGATTTCAACATCTTGGACAGCTTATTCTTTCCCTTCATCTATTTGTTAAATGGTGGTTATTATAGAGGTCGAGGGGTGCCAGATTTCTTGGAATTCAAAGATGAAGATATCTGTATATTTAGGAAATGATTGAGGGTATTCAATGCATTATGTATCAGCCAAAAATAAGCTTAAAATATGTTATTCAATTTTCTCTCGAACTCCTTTTACTTGATTGAGTGTTAACAAGGGATGATTATAGTCCTCCTCCCCATAGGGATTTTCCAACCAGAGAGGAACTTCAGTGGTTGGTTGGGCAGGAGGAAAGAGAATTAGTTTTTGACTTTGGGTGCCATTGGAAATTGTCATCTCTCTAGACCGACAACTAATAAATGCATCAGCAGTGGCCAACCAAGGTCGACCAAGCACTACTAGATGTCCTGGTTTGGAGGATTTGGGATGAATCACTAAGAAATCCACAAGGTATCCCCAAGACGCCAAAGTGATTGTTACATCATCTAGACTTCTGTTGATGGGTGTTTATGACACACAATCAACTGGGATGGAAGATCATGTTCGGGGTTGTCTATTTAACCCAAGTCGTTTGGTATAATCTACCATGATGGGTTTTATGGATTCGTTAGCCAACTAAGATCCTAAAACAACTAAAATATGTGGACTAACTTAAGAGACAACTCTAAAAATCAACACTTTAATTACAAATTCTTAACTAATAGTGTTTATGTACAATAGCTATATACAATTTGCAAGGTTTAAGCAAAGCCTTGTGAAAATAATTGTTTTAAGATAATGGATCTAAACAAATATGACAAATATAAATAAAATTATTCTAATACTCTAAATACCAAACTAATAAACAATGGATGAATAAAAATTTTAATGATATAACCAAAACAAACAAAGTATTTAATGTTTAGATGATGCAATCACTATTCATTCACAAATTAACAAATTAAATAAATAATATACTAACTAACCTCTCGTTGATCAACAATGCTAAGCTAAATTCATCTCTTTGTATTTGTATGAGCTCCTCTTAACCTATGTCAAGTGTAAACCTATGACAAAGGAAAGCATAATACTTCCTGAAGAAACTCAAAGAAGTGTTTTATATTCTAGAACGAGCTTATGATGACAGAAAGACAAACGATTATATATCATGTGACTTCAGAATGTCCAAATAACTGAAAATGAAAGAAATTCCAATCCTCGGTAAATGGTGTTACCAGATATCTAGTATCAGATGTAAACTCAAAATACTTGAATAGATGATCGACCACATATATTAAAGGAACAAAAATATAATGAACCGTGTAAATGAAAACATAACATGAAAAATTATATGAAGAATAGTCTAAAGCTAGTTCAATACAAATAAAGTTTCATATTCAGACATTATATGAGAAACAATATTAACATTGCACAATCTACAAAAGGACAAAATCCAAAGAGTAAATTGTATCTCATATATTTTCAGTATAGTAAGTTCATCATAAGGTCCAAAAGGAATTTTTGGGATAATAGACTCTTAAAGATTGAAAAAAAACAATACATAAATGATAGAAATTAACCATGTATTGATAAAAAAGACTAAAGCTAATTTAAATCAATGCATAATAAATTACTCAAAAAATATGAAGATATTATAATGAAAACAAAACCATTTTACTCATAGGAAAAAATCCATTAAGCAACCTAGAATTCCATATTCTTCTTCAAAAATACTGGTCCATTCTCCCAAAGATTCCAACCATACGTTACTCCATTTGAAAAGAAAAAAAAATTAGAAAATAAATAATATACAAAAATGAAAGAATAAAAATCATCATCTCAATTTCTTAGATCCCACTAGCTTTGAACCTTCTCATATATTTATACAATGAATGAACAGTCTGGGCGTCACAAATAATTTCCCCCACCTGAAATTTGTCTCGTAAAGAGACAAAACTATCTCTCAAATCATGCACTTGTTTAGGACAAAACTCAAAATTAAGCTAAATGGGTCCATTTTGCAGATGGGTTTTCAACCGTTTCTTCAGATTCCTTACGGTTTGCCAGAAACAAGTCCCGCAAAATCATATGTTTGTTCTTGAACGCATTTCCAAATCTTATATGTTGTTGCTCATAAATTATTTGAAACAATCCAATATCATTTTTGGATCAATTATATTGAACGTATTTAGATAACAAAATCAATCCATGATCAGATCCATACCAAATAACTAATAATAGAAACCTATGAAACAAAAAGAAACCAAATTAATAATCTAAAAATTGTGAATAAAATAGAATCTAGAACAATAAAATTAAAATGAGATTAAACTAACTATAAGTTCTAAACAAACTTTGTTTATATTTTCCTTTCAAATATGATCTTAAAATTCTAGAATCTTCAAGTTGATGGAGAGGAGAAAAATATTAATTTTGGGTTTTCACAAAATCAAACAAATGATAGATAATTCTTCTTTTTTTTTCAAATTTTGAAATGAGATGCAAACTCACAAAAGAATTTAATTAATTAAACCTACCAAACAATTTTGTGAAAATTATTTCTAATGAGAAAAATACGAAAACATAATCATAATTTGAATGAAAGTAAACAGTTGAAAAAAATTAATGTTTTCGTTTAAATTAATATTTCTATGCTTGTCTCTCCCTCATTCAAATTTGATCAAATGTGAACAAATGTCATAGAAAAGATGTGTCACAATAAACTTTCTTATTGTAAAATCATTATTATTAATCAAAGTCTTCAACCAAGCCATTCTCATAGCAGATAAATTCAATAAGGAAGAGGTAATAACAAACTCCTAAATTATGAAGCTCGTCCATCAACATCAAAACTCTGTAGAAAGAAAAACAGAATGGCATTTGAATTTCATGAAACTCAAACCAAACAAAATAAAAGAATATAAACTCAAACCAACCCCAAAAAAAAGTAAACCAATACCAATCCAATCAAGTCAAAGGGAAAAAACAAAGAATCCAAGTAAAATATCGAAGGACCCTAGATTTTGATTAAAAATAAAGAAGGGGGTTGTTGGGGCGCAACAAATAGTGACTCACTGGGTGAAGCAGTTATCTCTGACCTATTAAACTTTCATCATAGGGAAGAAGAATAAGACTTGGATATAATTTTAAGCTTCTTTGAAACAAATCCACTTTAATATTATACAATATTAACATTAGATCAGATTTATAGAAAAATATCAAAAAAGAAGAAAATAATGCTTTTACGGAGGATTATAATCTAAAGTTTTGTTTTAATCGAAGAGTCACGATGTTTATAAAAGGACTTCAATATCGTTAACAAAGACACTGCTCCCAACAGGTGTCCATAGCCTCAACAGGGATGCCATTTAACCCACTCAAATGCTTTAATCTCATCCAATAGTTGTATCCACATGATGTATACTTCCATAAACATTAATTTAAAAGCATATACCTGCTACCTCTTGACCCTACATTGTTTCATAACCATCATGCATGTTCAGTACCCCAACAAAGTTGTCTTGGTATCATGTGTGCATTTACCCACTTCCAGCGAGCATGTTCAGTACCCCGACATATTTACAGACACTTCCCACACTTAAGTGCTTCCAACCCTCTTATTCCACGTTTAAATAATAATAAAATTATAGTTTATTGATAACAAAAAGAGTGGGGTGATATTGGAGGTTAATTGGAATACAGGTGAACAATTGATCATTTTTTTCTACTTTCTTTCAAAACTGGAAGTTTTATCATGGTTTAGAGATTTTAGATTTCGGTTAAGAAATCATCTAGAGAATGGGGAAGCACTTAAAAGTTATCCTTTAAGAACAGGGATGGTGTAAAAAATCTAAGGATAATCGTAATTCCCAAAGATATCGACACATTTCAGGGGTAATACTCTAACAAAGACTACTTAGGATTTCATAGTACTCAACTGACTTACAAATCAATTATCTCAGCTAAACCTTAACAACAAAACTTGTTTGAACTGTTTCAAATTTCTTTTAAAAACATAAGTCTTGAAATGAATGCTTCCTTTGACAATATCTCTTTGATCAGAAATATATTTATTCAAAAAGACAAACAAGAAGAAAGTTCAATCAAAGAAAGAAAAAAAAACAAACACACAACAAACTAAATCAGATTTTATTAATGGGATTCAAAATCAGAAGTATATCAAAACAAACAAAATCGAAATAGAAAAAGCTCACTTTTAAAAAGAATTTGACCAAAAACAAAACCAGGCCAACCTCTCAAAGAGAAAGAGGATCAAAAGGAAAAACAAAACAATTCAGAGTTTTTCATATAGGAAGGTGTTTTTCTTAAGATAGTGATGCATGATACATCATTTTGACCAAGCTTATTATTAAAAGTCACAGAAAAATCCTTAACCAGGATGAGTGCAATTACGTGAAATGGTAAGCTATGTTTGTTAGGGTAAAACTAAGATAATATCCCTAATATTTTTATTAATGCTTCATAATATCTGAAATCACTACATGATGATACTAAGTTTTGGAAAAGAAACATTTAATCAAGACAAGTGCAAAAAGGAAAAAGAAAGGAATTGAAGGAAGACTTCCCTGACAACATTCAGACGATGGTTCTCTTTGTATAACCACGTGCCTTCATAACTTCATTATTCAAAATAAAAAAGTGAAAAGTCAAGAAAAACCCAAAAGGACTCTATTCCTACACGTACTCTAACTTCTACATAGATCAAAATGCTAAGTAAAATCATATTTCCAGTGCAGCCACAAGAGCATCTTCAATCTTGCAAGGCATAGAAAGTCGAAAATCTGAATAAAAGAATGTAGTATTTGCAGATACAAAAGAAATAATTCATGCTTACCTCCTATATATTCATTTAAAAACAAAGGAAGCATGACCTTACCATTCTTTTGAAACTTCTTGATGTATAAATCCTCCAACCATTATGCAATCTTGTCATGATATGGGTCATAATGGCATGGAAGAGTGTAAATGAGTTTGGAAAACTTGTCAGTATTATGGGGATATGACATAACCATCGGCCAAGGCCGAAGTGCCCCATCCTCCTGAGAATTCTCCAAGTGTTCATCAATTTCTTCACATGGAGGATCTAAAAAAATCATGTCATGATTAGCTCCTAGATGTTTAGGTAGAAACAAGGCAAGCACAACTTTATCTTTATTATGAATATTTTTTAGATACGAATCCTCAAGCCATTATAAGATCTTGTCATAAAAATTAGGATGAAAACTATGACTTCGACTAAATGGATATATCAATGGGGAACACATCATAAGAGGATTCATGACATCAATTAGATTATTGGTTTGAACACTTCCTTTGATGAGATGGATTGTTTCAAAATGCGAAGCATAATCATAAAAATTCAAACTAACCAAAGAATGAATATGCAATGCAGAATATTTGATCTCCATGAGAATGAGTGCATTGTATTTTTAAAAAATAAATCATGCAAAATCATCTTGCAACATGTGGTTTTTCCATGCGAGTGATGAAATTGAAAGAGCGTCAATTCCAACTTCATAAATTTTATGTTCGAAATTAATTTCACCAAATTTTGGCATATCGAAAAGATCTGATTGTGATGACAAAGAGTAAGATACCATGGGTGAAGTATCATGTCCACCAGAATCTAAGAATAGATTGGGATATAAAGAGTAAAATGAATCATAAATGAGCACATAAAACAAATCTCTTGAGATATGATATTTAACAATGGTATTCTCAAAACATTCCTCTTCACTTTCCTTAAAACTTTCACTCTATTTTGGTGATAAATCCTTCAACATAATATGATCATATAAATTTTCCTCATGTATGATAGACAATTCAAAACGTTCATGACAAACATCTAATCTTTCCTGTGGATAAGGTATGATTTGTGGATGAAGGTTTAAGGTTTCTTCTTCAAATTGCATATTTACATCTCTAATCAGTTTCATAGGAATGTTAGAATAATTAAGATCATTTTCATCACCTAGGTGTTCTTCAATAAATGAATTTAAGTACTAATTAGAGCAAGAGTTAGAAGAATATGGACATTCACCTTGACCCAACATCAAATCTTCTTCCACGACGGTTGAGGACTAAATATACAATGATTCAAAGGAAAACCTAGTTTGATTGTCAGTAAGAACCTTTTCAATATATTCTACCTCCCTTGCTTGTTCAAAATTTTTAGATGGATTCCTCTGATCGTGCAAACAAAATTCTTCTCGCAATTGAGTGATAGGATTTGTAATGGATTCAACATTTGCGATTGAAAATGGTTGGATGAAAAGGGCACAAACATTAGAGAGGATATTTAGTACAAATGACATGTCATCAAATTGAAACTTACAAATAAAATGACGGATGTTTGTTAAAAATACCTCTAGATATGAATTGGCCTTGATTATTAAAGCCTAAAATTCTTCACATAATTGATTGCAATCATAGATTTCAAAAGAATCTAAAAATTCCTCTACAAATTGAAACCAATCAATAATGTGATATGCTGGAAAAGACTCAAACCAATGTTTAATCCGACCCCTAAAAGTAAAAGAGAATAATCTACATAAAACCTTTAAATCAGAAATATCATGCTTGATGCATTTACACCAAAACTTGTTAATATGGCCTTTTGAAGATACATCCCCCCCACCATCAAAATTGAGTTTGGACAAGCGAGAGACTGTCTCGTTGGGAATATCAGGTAATGATAAGTGGAAATAATGTACCAACACAGTGATTTGGGCAGACATGGGGAATTAAATAAATTCAAAACAAAGACTCCTACAAGGCCATCTTGTCAGTATGGCCTGCCTTCTAGTGCATTTCAAGATGACACAAAAGAAGAATTTATAAATATGGAATTATGACAGGCTGAAGGGTAAAAAATTTAGTCATTAAATTTACCTCGACCCTCCTTCTATCTCCATTTGTTGAAGGGCGTTTATGACACACCATCAACTGGAAGGGAAGATCTAATTCGAGGTTGTCTATTTAACCCAAGCCATTTGGTATAATCTACCTTGACGGGTTTTATGGCTTTGTTAGCCAACTAAGATCCTAAAACAACTAAAATATGTGGACTAACTTAAGATACAACTCTAACAATCAACACTTTAATTACAAATTCTTAACTAACAGTGTTTATGTACAATAGCTATATACAATTTACAAGGTTTAAGCAAAGCCTTGTGAAAATAATTGYTTTAAGATAATGGATCTAAACAAATATATAGAATATAAAAAAAWATATTCTAATACTCTAAATACCAAACTAATAAACAATGGATGAATAAGGTTGTTAATGATATAACGAAAATAAACAAAGTATTTAACGTTTAAATGATGCAATCACTATTCATTCACAAATTAACAAATTAAATAAATAATATACTAACTAACATCTCGTTGATCAGCAGTGCTAAGCTAAATTCATCTCTCTGTATTTGTATGAGCTCCTCTTAACCTATGTAAAGTGTAAACCTATGACAAAGGAAAGAATAATACTTCCTGAAGAAACTCAAAGAAGTCTTTTATATTTTGAAACAAGTTTATGATGCCAAAAAGACAAATGATTATATATCATGTGACTTCAGAATGTCCAAATAACTGAAAATGAAAGAAATTACAATCCTCAGTAAATGGTGTCACCAACTATCTAGTATCAGATGTAAACTCAAAATACTTGAATAGATGATCAACCACATATATTAAAGGAACCAAAATATAATGAACGATATAAATGAAAGCATAACATTAAAAATTATATGAAAACAGTATAAAGCTAGTTCAATACAAATAAAGTTTCATATTCAAAAATTATATGAGAAACAATATTAACATTGCACAATCTACAAAAGGACAAAATCCAAAGAGTAAATTGTATCCCATATAGTTTCATTGTAATAAGTTCATCATAAGGTCCAAAAGGAATTTTTGGGATAATAGACTCTTAAAGATTGAAAAAAATTAATACATAAATGATAGCAATTAACCATGTACTGATAAAATAGACTAAAGATAATTCAAATCAATTACTCAAAGAATATGAAGATATTATAATGAAAACAAAACTATTTTACTCACAGGACAAAAGTCATTAAGCAACCTAGAATTCCATATTCTTCTTCGAAAATACTGGTCCATTCTCCCAAAGATTCCAACCACCCATTACTCCATTTGAAAAGAAAAAAAGTTTACAAAAGAAATAATATACAAAAAGGAAATTATAAAAATCCTCCTCTCAATTTCCTAGATCCCACTAGCTTTGAACTTTCTGATATATTTATACAATGAATGAACAGTCTAGGCATCACTAACAATTTTTGCCTCCTAAAATTTTCCTCGTAAAGAGACAACAATATCTCTCAAATCGTACATTTGTTTGGGAAAATCTCAAGATTAAGATAACTAGGTCCATTTTGCAGATGAGTTTTGAATTGTTTCTTTAGATTCCTTATGGTTTGGCTGAAACAGGTCCCTCAAAATCATATGTTTGTTCTTGAACACATTTCCAAATCTTATCTGTTGTTGCTCATAAATTATTTGTAGCAATCCAATATAATTTTTGGATCAATTATATGGAACATATTTAGATAATAAAATCAAGCCATGATCATATCCATACCAAATAACTAATAATAGAAACTTGTGAAACAAAAAGAAACCAAATTAATAACCTAAAAATTGTGAATAAAACAAAATCTAGAACAATAAAATTAAAATGAATTTAAACTAACTATAAGTTCTAAACAAGTGTTGTTTATATTTTTCTTTCAAATATGATCTTAAAATTCTAGAAGCTTCAAGTTGATGGAGAGGAGAAAAATATTAATTTTGGGTTTTCACAAAATCAAACAAATGATAGATAATTCTTTTTTTTTTAAATGAGATGCAAACTGACAAAATAATTTAATTAATAAAACCTACCAAATGATTTTGTGAAAATGATTGTGAATGAGAAAAATACGAAAACATAATCATAATTTGAACGAAAGTAAACAGTTGATAAAAATTAATGTTTTCGTTTAAATTAAGATTTCTATGTTCATCTCTCCCTCATTCAAATTTGATCAATTGTGAAAAAATGTCATAGAAAATATGTGTCGCAATAAACGTTCTTCTTGTAAAATCATTGTTATTAATCCAAGTCTTCAAACAAGCCATTCTCATAGTAGATAAATTCAATAAGGAAGAGTTAATAACAAACTCCTAAATTATGAAGCTCATCCATCAGCATCAAAACTCTGTAGAAAGAAAAACAGAATGGAATTTGAATTTCATGAAACTCAAACCAAACAAAAGAAAATAATATAAACTCAAACCAATCTCGAAACAAATAAAACCAATACTAATCCAATCAAGTCAAAGAGAAAAAAAATGAAGAATCCAAGTAAAATTTCGAGGGACCCTAGATTTTGATTAAAATAAAGAAGGGGGTTGTTGGGGCCCAACAACTTCCTATTGGGCTAATGATTGATTTGTCTGCTAATTCCAACAAATTCTATGTTGGTCTTAGGTGATTTAGTTACAAGGTTTTCATGATGTCAACCAGCATAACATTTTATGTTGCTCCTAGATCAATAAGTGTGTTTGGCAAAGAAACACTATTAATCTCTATGGTCACCACTGGATTTCCTGGATCATTATATTCGGATGGAATTTTGGATATAAATTATGATAATTGTCCAACCACCTGTATAACAGAAGGCTCCTTCCTCTTCCTCCCTGTATTTTTAATGAAAATATCCCTTACAATCTTAGCATAAATAGGTATGTCCTTAATGGCCTGAAGTAGGGGAATATTTACACATATGTTTCTAAGTTCAGTCTCTAGATTATGTCCTAGAGGTACCTCAGATTTCTTCAAAAGTAGCCTTTCTGGATTATGTCCTAGGTGTCTCTTTCTTCATCTAATTGGTTATCCATTTGTTCTTCTTCTTGAACTTCTTGATTATCTACTTGTTCTTCTTCTTGAATAACCACAATAGTATTTGGTTTATTCAAAACCCTCACTAATCTTAATTCAATTCCATTAAATGAAGCATGAATTATCACATAAGTGGAGAAGGTTTGTACTTCAAGAGTTTGTATAGGTTGTGTAGATCTATTATTTATATTAGGAATGGGTTGTGTAGGAATAGGGGTAGGCCTAGGAGGGTTTAGGAGAGGTGCAACTTGAATTTGTTGCTACAGATTTGGGTTCATAGGCAGTGCCAGTTGTTGCTGTAGTTGTGGAGGTGGAGGAAGAGTAGGGGGATTAAATCTCGGTAGAAACTAAAAGATATTGGAAGGGTATTGTGGGTAGGTGGGAAAGGTTTTTGGCTGAAAGGTAACATTCCCATATGCAGGACCCCTCCATCCTTATTTCCAAGGATGGATTTGTGGTTGCTAAGGTGACCATTGAGGGTAAGACATTGGAGGTACCCATTTTTGTTGTGAATATTTTGTGGTGGGATCTACAAACATGTTATGGTTTTTTTGTCTCCATGCCCTCTTGGGGGGATATGATGTTTCCTAAGGTTCTTCCCCTCCATTGAAAATGGATTTTATTCTAGTTAAATAAGGGCACTCATTGGTAGGGTGATATTCTGTATAGAGGCCATATCTTTTGATAACATTAATGGGACATTCCTTTTCAAGATGCCTTTTCCTAAACCAAGGACAAAAAATTGCCAAAGTAGCATTTTCTTCTTCTTGTTTTCTTTTAATTTTAATAGTATCAAGTTGGGATTTGATGGTGTTTAGGATACATGTTTTGAATTTTTCTAGTAGATTCCCCAATTATATCCTAATAACACCTCCTGGTGTGGGTTTAGTAATTTTGTTTACAGTATCCCTTACACATTTTCCTGTTTTGGCTTGGCTGAGAGAGTATCTTTTACAATACTCTGCAATGTATGCAAATTTCTTCTGATACACATCTCCAGAACTCATGAGGTTTAGTACCTCAATACAGTTATCCATTACACATTTTAGGAAGATGGTCCTAACTGTGGTTGTGCCTAAGGAAATTGTTTTTGTATTTTGGTAGTTGTATAGGAACCTTTCTAGGTAATCTTCCAAACTTTACTCCTCAGACTGTTGCATTTTAAGTATGTCATTCCTAGCATCCCTGGGTTTGGAGTAATATTGATATTTCTGGAGGAAATTCTCCTTCATACCATCCCAAGATAAGATAGTGTGTTCTCCTAAGATCATAAACCACCTTAATGGTAAGTCCTTTAGTGTGGTTGGAAAGAGTTTTAGTTTTTGTGCATTATCAATGTAATTATAACTCCTGCATAGTATATCAAATTCAAACAAAAATGAATTAGGATCTTCTGTTGACATACCATGGAAGTGAGGCAGTGAGGACAATGGAATATTCTTCATAGAAACGTCTCTGGTGATATCTAATATTGGGAATCCAAATGTATTTGTTTTGGTGTTTTCATTTCCCTCTTCATCTTTCATATCTCCAAATAGCATGTTGTAGGGTGCTGGTGATGTCCCCCCACTAAGTGATGGTTCAACTACTGGGTTTTTTGGTATATCCAACTGTTCCAATACCTTGTGTGTTGCCCCAATGGCAGATGCATCTTCTTCTATCACTACCTCTGTCTCTTTTCCAGCTCCTCCTTCTGATGGGGTCACTAGTGCTTCCCTTCTTGCTTGTTGTATTATTATTTCAATCTGAAAAGTGGCTTCAGATTTAGTTCCTTTGGTTGTTGTTTCAATTGCTTCCTTTGAACTTTCTCCTCTGAGAATTGTTCCTACACAAATTTTATATGAAATATTAGTGTGGGGGGTTCTTTTTGTTTGTTTTTCTATTTTTTTGTAATTTTGGAAGTAATAAATCTACCTTTACTATCCCTGTATCTACTGATAAAAAGAAGAAACTATAATACTAATGAAACACAAATGTTTAACTACCAAAGGTAAAAGGACCTAGACAACCTGACTTTGGAGCAACCCACTAAAGTGGATGCGCAGGTTCTTACCTATCGTCTTATTGTATTCTCTCTGCCCTTAGGTTGTCCTTAAATCCAATCCAAACTCATCATATAAATCAAACTCAAAATTCTACCTATTATCGTTTACAACTCCCCGACAACGGTGCCAAAATGTTGGTATATATATATATATATACTTAGCATATTTCACTCATTTATATGTCAATCTGGGATTCATAATCAAAAGAGTTGTTATACCATATGTGTCGAAAGCATGTAACATATCTATGTTTGTTGTATATAGCTCAATCACAAAATAATTAATAACATAACACTCTATTTTGGAATATCTGAGTACTTCACACAAATTCAAACTTAGAAGATAACGTTTACAGTAAATATCTAAAACAAACACTCAATTAAAAAGGTTCTTTCTTAGATAACAAGTTTGTTCATTATAGGCTCATGAAATGAAGAGATGAACTGAAATGTTGCTTCTTGTATAAATTGAAATAGAAATTAACAATTTACTTTATTCACTTTTAGAAGGAAACTAATCATAACCCTATCAATTCCAATCAAACCTTATTCAATATAGGAAATAGTCAATATGATTGAGAGACTTCATTACATGGAGCATGAAGGTGAGAGATGAAGTATTATGGTTCATGTACCCACTAAGAACAACACAATCATAAATTCAAAACAATAACAATTTATTATATTAACAATTCCAAAAATTTATCCAACTCTTGTTAACTCAATATCAATCTTCAAAAATGAAAGTATAATTATCTACTATGCTCAATACAACCATTCATTCATACTGATTCAAAATCAAATAAATTTTTATTATACCTAAGAAAGTTTATGCACTTGGAATTATCTGTAACACAGAACTATTATTTTTTCACACTCACACAATTAACTTACAACACACAAAGACATACAGAGAGGCTTACCTTGGTTGGGGAAGTGGGCCCTTGCCTAACCAAAAAGGTACCTCTAAAGAAATTGCAGACTAAAACACTTTACTCATTCCCATGAATTGCACAAAATAACATTTGTATTCCTTCAATTGATCAGGTGAATCAATAGCTCAACATTTCATTTCTCATCATAACAATGTGTATCATCTTCTGCTTACTACTTACTTCTATCATATAGAAAACATCCCTTTTTAAAGAAGGTGAGTCATTATAGCCAAGGTGTAAGGATAATTATCAAATGTTTTCAAAATATTACAACTGGTGATTCATATCGTATCTCAAGGGATGGACTTCATCCTTGTGCATGAGTGATGAAGTCTATCGTGATCTCCAGAATATATAAGGATAATTCCATCCAACTAACTTCTTGGAATCACCACCATCATACTCCTTCAACACGTTAATCCCGTAGACAGGGGTTTAGTACCGGACTAGCATAATCATAAATCTAGGTACTAGATCAGCGCAACAGTAGTACTGGAATAGTCGCAGAGCTGGTACCAGATCAATGTAGAGTATTGGTACCAGATCAATGTAGAGTATTGGATCAAGGGAAGTATTGGTACCGGATCAGTGCAGAGTCTAAGATCAGGAAGAGTATCGGATCAGGTGGAGTATTGGTACCAGATCACTGCAGAGTAATGGATCAGGCGGAGTACCAGATCAAGTGATTGTTGCAATACCAGACTAGTAGTAGTACCGGATGAAGTTGCTTAATAATAGTCAAACTAAATTAGGAGCATAAACAGTCACCATTTAATCCCAATTTAATCAAAAAAATAAAAAAAATCATGTTTTAACATAGGTTACCTCTTTATTCACATGGACAAGGTCACAGGGTAGGTTTTTGGAGGAAATAAACAACATATGCACATGTGAGAGGTAAAATTGAACCAGATAGAGGATAATATAGGATAATAGAGGTATCAAAATGGAGAAAAGAAAAACTTAAGTAATAATGGGGGCGTACTTTACCAAGTCACACCCCAGCCTAAGTGGTTGGCATGCATTGAAAAGGTAGAGTGGATAGGGTAGATCTCGGGGTTGAACTCACAGGAATTCCATTTTTGGTGTATGGTTACAACTATAATATATATTTGTTTGGTAGTTTTGCGGAGTCTTTGGTGGATACGACTAAGTCTGGTGGAGTCCTTGCTAGATATAGTTAAGTTTGGTGTTGTGGTTTCATCTGACCAGATTTGGCTGAGTCCTATAAAATTTGGCATATTGGGGGTTGACACCAGCCAACCCCACCAATTTTTAACAATTCGGATGTTGGCCATCCTTATACAATTTCTTGCTACCACATGGCAACCCATGACTAGGCCATGTGGCAACCTTCCATTGGGCCATGTCACCACTTCTTCATTGTCAGCACCACATCATCTCTGCTCCGTTAGATTGCCACATCACCTGACAAGTGGTTGTATGATATGCCACATGGTTGTACAAAATACCACATGGAACTTTCCCATTGGTCCATGTATTGACCAAAAAATTCCAAAATCGAGTGACACATGGCAGCCCCTGGTGTTGCTATGTCATCATGTTGATTTCATGTTGACATCAGTATGACATGTGTCACCCTCTGTGTGTGACACATACCCTGTACATATGATGACATCATCTGTAATGATACTTACTTCAACATTATGGATGTTGACTCATCCCTATTGACTGGGCTAGGTTGACGAAAACTTTGACCGCGAATATATTTTTATCTGTAACTCCCTTTGATGAGCCATTTACGTCGTTGGAAATCTTGTGACGCGTTCTTCGTGATGATGCCAATTTCACTGAGTTTTGAGGACTTTGATTTTTTTCCCTTTCTCTTTTTGATGAGGCCATTATGAGATTCTTGAGGTACTTCTACGAATTTTGCGTTATCCTTAGTCTTCTCTGGATCCTTTTTGGATCATTTTCTCAAACCAAAATCCTAATTTGGTGGATCTTGAGAGATATTTCCTCCTTAAAATCCTTCAAAGATATTTTCTCCCTAAAAATCTTGGATATCCCATTTTAGTGGATCTAGTGAGTGATCTTCTCCATGGTGGTTAAGCCTCTAAATCCTATATAATGAGGGATTTACATGGAGAGAGGAGGAATATTTTAGATATCAAAATTATGATCTTGGTAGCATCATGCAAGGGTTAGATGAGGGGATCTTGGAGGAGTGTTACATCATCATCCATGTTTGTAAGTATTCTCTTTGGGTTCTCATTTTAATATACTTGGCCTATTTCCTTCAAGCTTGTGTATTCTTGCATGTGTTGGTCTATTGTTCCATCAATCTTTGTAGATGAATTTGTTTGATCTAATATGGTAGAGTAGGAGTTCTTTGTTTTTCTTTGTTGTCTATTGCTTTGCAGGTATCAGGTTGCGCTAAGGAGTTTGGAGATCAAGATCGGATTGGAAGTAGCTAGGAAAAACTTCAAAACTAGGTGCATCACACCTTTTCTTCCTCTCTCTATTTATGATTAGCTAAACTAAATTCAAAGGGATGTTAGTGTCCACTTATGTTTTTCTATCTTGGTATTAGGGGTCTGTACTCCAGGGGAAAATTCACTTGTCCACAAGGGAATTATTCCATAACAGAAATTGGCGACTCCACTAGGGAAGAACATTGACTTGTCTTTCCTTGGATCGTCTGAGATTTTTCCCACCTTTAGATCATATTTGTTTTTGTTTTTTTTTATCTATTTCACTTTATCTCTTCTTCATTGAATATTTCACGGAGTATTTGGAAAAAATTTCAGAGTTTTAAGCCTTATTTCTGAGTTTTTGGGAAGGGTGGAGATCCTCCACTATGTATACCATAGTGTTGATCTAGGATCAACGCTCCCCTGTAGTGTATACCATAGTGTTGTAGCACTCTGTCCCTTTGGAAACAGTAGTGTTGATCTCCTTTTCTGGGTTTTTCCCCCCTTTCTTCTCACTTTTTCTCAGTCTAATCCTAAGGAGCATTTTTCTCAAAGACATTTGAATACTCTTGACTTTCTTTTGCTAAGAGTTGGCCATTTATCATTCATTTTTGTTTATACTTTGAGTTTGCAAATTTTCTCTTAGTTTTGATCCCCTTGGGTTAACATGATCCCTTGGTTCTTTTTTCCTTTTGAGTTTATCTAATATTCATCTTTTACAGATTTCATATTTCTTGACTACTTAGGATTGTTCATCAACTAAGGTTTCCAAAGGTTGCTTGGTATCGAGCCTTCTTGTCTTCATTTTAAAAATCTCACTTTTTTGGATGATTAGGAATCTTATGACAACCTAGATTTATTTTTGTTTCTTGTTGCTCATCATTTGAGGATTTTCATGATTGTTTGCTTCCCTTCTCTTTTTCATCATTGATTTCTTAATTGAAAAGGTTATTCCCTACTTGTTTTCTTTCAATTCTCATCACTTTGAGTGCACTTTCTTTGATTTATTTTTTCCTCGTAGTTCATTGTATCAAACTTAGATCTCTTTCATCTAAAAGTTAAAAAATGAAAATTTTGCATATCTCCTTGCATAGTTAATCAAACAAAGAAATTGTGCATTCATTAGGAAGTGTGCTTTGGTTTATGTTTGAAAAAAAAAAGAGCTAGTTTTTCATGTGCATTTCGGTTTTCAAAAATATTTGCTTGGTATTTTGGAATCATATTGATCCCAGAAATTGAAAGTTGCAATGTTTTGAGTGCTTTCTTGTGGTAAGAAGAATAGAACTCTTCTCCTTCCCATACATAGAACTCATAGAAAGAAATAACTGCATATCATTCTTTTGCATTCTTTTGGAGTCGAGTCTATTACAAATCATCAGTTTCGTATCTATGAACCCTTTGAGTTAAAATCCATTAAAATCAACCACACGCTAATAAAATCAACTTGAACATTTTTCTTTTAGCACATCAATAGTAGCTTAGGATTAGGGTCTTTGGACTAGGTGAAGTGAGTAAAGTATCCAAGACTACTAAAGAAACTGCAGAACACTAAAGGGTGTATAAATCCAACTTCCGTATAAGCATAGCTAGGAACCCCCTCTCACGCAAGGGATAAACATGAGGCAATGTGTGGGAGAGAAACAGAGATTACCCCTCCAAAGCCTAACCAATCATAGAAGAAATATTGTATATTGGGGGGTTTTCTTGAGAAACCATTTGATTCATTTGGTCTCAGTGCTTCATTAACTCTAAAACCGTTGAGGGTCCTCTCAATTCCTACTAGTGCACTTGTGTTTAGTTCTCTTGAAGAGATTCAAACTTTGATATCCTGCCCATATGTTCAGTCCCAACTATCGATTGTACCCCCCATAGGTTGAATGTGAGTTTCTAAACTAGTGTCCTTTCCTAGGTACCTACAGAGGTACCTATGAAGTCGCTCCTAGAATTGGCCATCACGTTGAAGAACCGGTCCCAACCTTCATAGAAATCTTGGCATATTTTGTGAATCATCCTTTTAATGATCCACTTGGACAACCACTCTTTGATCCATAATCCATTAGATATGATGATTCTTATTCTTCTTATCGTTTACCACCTGGTTCCACTATTACACCATCTTTTGGCATGAACCCACCAATTTTTTATTTTCCTAAAGGACTTGGGAATTCATCTTTTTCCACAAATACCATAGTTGATATTGTTGGTGCTTATTATTTACCAAAAAAAGTGGGGACTGTTGGCACAGGGGCAGACCCAGGGTTCAATGCTACAACAGTGCACCAACAAAACCCTAACTACTGGCCCTTTCGGCAACACCTGCGAAGAAGATGAAGTCTCACCTAAGGTAGAGGCAGGGGTGGTTATAGGAATCATATGTCTACAACATTAGCTGGGACACAGATCTATGATTGTAACACCTTAACAGAGAACTTAGCAGTTATAACTCATCAATATTTAGTCTTAGTCTATAGCCCAACTAAACCCTAATAAATAATCAACACAGTATTCACACAGATCCAATAGATCTAAGCACTAAGAATACTAACATAGATCAGATATAGCATTCATCCACATTATTCAGCACTAAGATACCATATTAGATCCTTCTAATCATATATTATATCACTAAGCATTCAATCACATAGATAAGAGAACAACCATAAAGCACATAGCAATCACAACACAGGATATATGTGGTTCATCCCACCTTGGGGCTATGTCTACCAACTCTTCGTCTTCTTTATTAGCTTCGTTCAATCTTCCTACATGCACAAAGCCTCAAAACCAACTCCGCATAGGACAGGAGATCCGTGCACACTTCGCTAGATCCTCCTTCCCCGAGCTAGGTTACAGCACAAAGACTACATACAGTCACTTACAGTCACTTGCACTTATCCTTGCAAGCTTCACACATCATGCACAAAGCACTTACAACCATTACTTTCACTTAGCACAACTTGCAACTGACTAATAACTAACTAAATCTTTCTTACATCACCTAGTATTCTATTTATACATTACAAAAAGGGGCCTAAGCATGGGTAAACCCATGGGCCAACATCCCCATACTCATTACATAATACCAAACCCAAAAATCCCTAAAAATGGGTCGAGATCCCGCGATCTCCGCTTCACCTTACACTTCACCTTCGATGGCCTATAGAAGTCCCAAAAATAGGTCAAATATGACCAAGAATACCCAAAACTTGGTCAAGGGCCAACAGGTCCCCAACACTCACCTGTGGTTCATCCCGAGTCACTCTATTCTAGGTAGATCTGCTTCACAATCCTTGAGCTTGGCTCGAGCTGATTCAACCTATTGTTGTGCCACAACCTCCTACTCAAAAATATCTTGGATTACTGCTTCATTGATAGGTCCCTCGAAGCATTGTTCATCTGCAGTGACAACTTTCTCTATTTCTGCTCCTTGGCCTTCAATATCTGCAAATAGTAGGAAAGCCTCATCCTGTATATTTTGGAGCCTCTGAGTCACTTCCATGACTTTTCTCTGAATGATATGTACTTGATGTTGAGTACTTCATTGTTCTTGGGATCGTTTCCATCCTCTCAACTGCTGACAGGGGCTTCAACTGCGCGTGTACTATTTCTACTTGTTGCTTCACCTCCTGGAGTTGTGACTCTAGTGCCTTCAGTTATGGATTCTAAATGATTTTTTCATAAGTCTGGGCACTGCAATCACTTAGTTGTTTATATTCCATGGTGAGGGCCTTGATTCTTTCAACTGTTCTTTGGGCAGTTGCTTCTCTTTGATCCCTCACATCCTGCAAAGTGTTGGGCACTATGTGAAGCTCTAAGTCTGATATTTTTTGTTGTAGTTGTTGGATAGCTTCCGTGAGTTGAGCTACTTTATGCTATACTCTGTATTCTTCCTTTGGTTCTAATCCCATCACAGAGCGAAGTGCTCTATCGAATTCTTCTTTGACTCCAAGTTGTTCTGTGAGCAATTGTTCTTTTTCTTGCTTAACCTGCACCCTTTCTTCTTCAAACTTGGCTTGAAGGTGATCCCTCTCTTTCTTTGCAACCCGACATTGTTATACCACTTCTTCCTGGGCTTGCTTCAAGGTGGTTGTGGCCTGGTATTCCTCATCTTGGGATCGATGAAGGCGAGCTTCAGTCACATCAACTAGTCTACAAGGTTGGGCAGGCTCATCTCCCAACTCTGGTTCTTCTAATGGATGGGGTGTAGTGGATACTATGCGGCTGGACTGAAGGGCTTGTTGTACCACTCTAAGTTCAACCTCAACTTTGTCGTACATCTCCCCCTGCTTGGATTCATGTTTCTGTAATATTTCCTATGAGGCATCATTCACAGTTGCAATGATGAAGTCAAAGTCATCAACAGTGAGCACAGTCTGCATCTTAGTCATGGTGGCTTTGGATTTCTTCCAGGAAGTGGGTTTCATGGGAGAAACCTTCCTTTTCTTCAAGGGATCAGCCTCATCAGCAGGATCCCTAGGTAGTGTTACCTCACCTTGCTTCTACTGCTCTTCTTTGTCATTTGTCTCTTCTACTTTGTCATCACCCCCTCGGACAGGTGATACTGAACCAGTCTCTTCCAATGCGATGCTCAAGTCTTGGACTTGTTCAGTCTTATTCCTTTTGCTAGTTCCAAGTGTGTTGTGTTATTTGTGAGTGGCCTCCAAGCTATCAAGTTCGGGATCAAACATATATGTAGGGTTAGCAGGGATAAGGAGTTCTACTAACCAGTCGTTAGTTATCTCCTCGAGGTCCTCCTCTGTGAGCTTGTAGTATGACTGAAGCTCCTCTTTGTGCTCATATTCTCGTGCAGTGATATATATGAAGTGTCAATCTGTGTGGAACTTCATGAGGGGTCAGAACCACTATAGGTTGTCTGGCATCATGCGAGGTTCAGCTTCGATATCCCTCTTCAGTTGGAGATAATATGTATGAAATACCGCATTCGACTGCCATTGGTTTCCCATATCGCTCGAGTACCAGAGCGTGGTGAACTTCATAGAAATCGGATCGAATGGCTCAATGTCCAGTAAGGTCACACCTTCCGGCATCTCCCTATTAGTAAAGGCGATGAGGATCAAGAGTCAGCTAAAGTGGAACTCATAGCCCTAATCCTGAGCTTCGCAGAAATCCAATTCGAGTCGGTTAAAAAGGTACTTCACCCAGTTCATCTGTAGGACTCCCATGCATTTCCCAGCAAGGTCAACGAAAAACGATGTGACCTGCCTGGGTCTATTCTATATTGCATGCAATTAATTGGCATGCTAGGCGCACTATGACATTCTGGATGGAGGCTACCTTGTAGCCTCACGTCCCCTTCTCAACATCATCATATGTATATTTCATCTTCAATGCTAATGCACGATCTATAGCCTTCCCTGGATAGAAGTCTTGTGGGTCGAGTCCTTGCATGCTCAATCCAGTGATCCTATGGATTAGTGTTAGATTGATTGTGATACATCGGTCTATCCATAAGTAACCACCATGGTACCATGAGAGAATCATCTTAACACAGGCGTTGACCTCCTGGTGCCTTCCAAAATGTGGTATTTTCATTACATTCAATAGGGTAGACTGTGCAAGGTTCATCATCCACAGTTGGGGGATTATTTTCTAGTTCTTCCCCTTCGTCCTGGTCAAGTATTTATAAGGGGTGAGCATACTATGGTTCTTGTGGTCTCCTAGGTTGAATTCGTTGAACTTCAACGTCGTGATATTATCCTGTAGCGTTCTAACTGCATGTATCCCCTTCGGTAGGTACATATTAACCATGCTATAATCAAAGTCCCTCGGGATACTGTCATGACTCACCACGCTGGCCAGAGGTGGGATGTAGTCAGGTAATATGGTCGGGATTAGCTTCGCACTCACTAGGTCATCTTTGTGCTTGGTTCTCTTCTTCATTGTCGGTCGGGATGGTCTGTATCTGTGAGCAGTCGATGAATAGGATTTCACTCCTCTCGTCGATGACGCTTGTACACCCAAAAACATTACCCTTTCAGAAATTATTCTTTCAGTCATGAGTTTGATGAGTACCTCCTTCACAAACTCTTCAAATGCACTAATTTCTTCCGACATACATGCTCGTGGTTGAATATCTCAGGTTTGAAGAGAAACTACTCAATGTAATGGGATGGATGGTGATAGCTCGATGATCACTGTGTGAAATAAACTAATTTGCAGGCTCAAATAATCATGGTTGGAAAAGGTGTTCTCGGTGCAAGGCTTGATGGAATAAGTAGACAACTAGGTAACGGATCTCTCCAATGGGAGAGGATCCTTAATCAATGCAATTATGCATGTTACGGTGCGGTCCCAACAGTTTGATGGAGATATTTTTTACCATGAATTTTGTTCTAACCATTTGGGGTGTCGGTCTAATGGTTATACTATTTCCAACGGATATATTTCTTTGCCATGGGGAAGTGCCATGTTGCGTTGTTCTAATATCCTAGTGAAGTTCCAGTCTTGCAAACCCTCCCTCTACAAAGTCCCTTCTGGAACCTTTTGTAACTTTTCTATCTTTTCTCTTTTCTTACTGAGATTTCTAGCCTTTTTCCCAGTGATCTTCATCTCAATATTCCTCTTTCCATTTTGATTCTTGTCTTCTTTTGGCATAGTAACTTCACGTTGTTGAGATTATTTCATAGGGTTCATAGGTAATAATTCTTCTCTAGCTGGGGTGGGTGCTTGTGAGTCTTCTTTTGTTCTTTCAACTTCAACATCCAAGTTTCTGGTTCTAAATAGCTTTGATTTCTTCTCGTGTTCTTCAATCAAGTGTGCTATCCTCCTAGTCATGAAATCTTTTAATTCTTCCTTCTTCTATTCTAATAATTCCTCTTCTTTTCTTCTGGCTTGATCCTTTTCAATCCAAGGTTTTCCTAGTAATATAGCAAATGGGGCATTGTTCTCAATAAATTTAACAATCTCAAAATCTTCCTCTTTCAAAGTTCCATGAGCACTCATAGATATCTGGGTAAGTCTTCCACATAGGGTTATCAAATTTCCTCTAAATAATCCTATTCCTCTTAATGAAGGAATCATAGTAGGCTTTCCTAAAGTTTCCCAAGTTCTTCTTGTCATGATATTCACCTATGTTTCTTCATCCAGAATGCAGTCAATGTCAAAGTCTCATATTCTTTCTTCTATGCATTCTTTTTCTTTGAATATCTCTAATAAGATGATATGTCAGTGATCAATTAGGGTTTCTTTCATTTTTAGCAGTACATCCTCTAATTCCTTTTGGGGTTCTGCCATGGTCTCAGTTTCTTGACCTTCCTTAGGGATGTGCTGAAAGAGACCACGATGGCTAATGAGAGGTGGTGGAAGGGGCCTGGAATGGCTGTGTTAAATTCCACCGAAATGAAACCGTATTGGTTTTTACATGCTCGAAAACCAAAGCTCACTCTCAGACCCCAGAGTGAATTACCCGCTCAGATGGTAGGTGGGGAGGTTCCTCGAGAGTAACTGAAGGGATGGGGATCAACCACCCATCTATAGAAGCTCTCAAACCTGACCATCAAATAGGGAAATTTGTGCCACACATAAACTCACAAGGGGGAGGCAAGGAAAGAAGTGTGGCAGAGGGGGACAAAGAAGAGAGAGAACGCACACGACATGAGTTGCGGAAGGAGAACTGGAAGAACTCTGGAAAATACAGTGAGTCATGAGCAGAGGAGAAAGAGAGTAACCTTCGTCCTGGACTTCCAATGAGCTGGAAGTAGGAGACTGAGTCTCAAAGCATCATGGTGTAGCTCGGGGTGGCTAGGGGTAAATCCGATTGGAATCACTAAGCCTACGGTTGGGTGGAAACAAGCACCCCTCTCAGCAGTTGCGTCACACCTAGTGCTTTTCTGATAAGTATTTATATCTCATATCTTAAATTGAATATAATGGATGCATGCTCATGTTTGTATGATCATAAATGATTGATTCCTGTATAGAAGTATTTTCCTGGTGTTCTGATCAAGAATAATGGATGCCTACTTATATTTATATGACCATAATCAGTTTATGTAGAGAATGAATAAGTTCAGATTACGAACCCGTTCCCTTGAKATTTGTCCCTTGTCTTTGACTCACACTATTCTCTGGTTTGATTTCCCRAAGGCACCTCCTGCTGGGAGGTTCCCTCACATTCTGAAACCGGAGCGAGTTCCTTCAAAGGAATACCGTTTTAGAAAACATACGAGCTTACCTTGCCCCTGTCATAGAGTTCATAGTTCGRTAATCTAAGAAKCCCTTTTAGACAGGTCACCTAGCYTGGGGATAATTACCCAAGAACCCGTTGAAGGATTTTGTAGTCTAAGTTTGGAAGCCTTGTACTCGAGAGAATGGCTCCCTTGCGGCATTTCAAAGTTTCAGCTCCTGGAAACTCAAGTGCAAGACCTCMTGTCTTCGCACATCGTGAAATCCTGACTTGTGAAACCCCGAAATGAACTTAGCATCATATATATATATATATATATATATATATATATATATATATATATATATATATTGGCGTTTCGGAGTTTCGGCTTCTGGAAAATCAAGTGCGAGACCTCTTGTCTTTTTATATCGTGAAATATCGACTTGCAAAACCCCGAAATGAACTTAGCATCATATATATATATGTGTGTGTGTGTGTGTGTGTGTGTGTGTATATGTGTATATCGGCGTTTCGGAGTTTCGACTCCTGGAAACTCAAGTGCGAAACCTCCTATCTTCGCACATCACGAAATCTTGACTTGCGAAACCTCGAAATGAAATTAGCATCATATATATATATATATATGAGTGTTTCAGAGTTTTGGCTCCTAGAAACTCAAGTGCGAGACCTCCTATCTTCGCATATCACGAAATCCCGACTTGCGAAACCCCGAAATGAACTTAGCATCATATATATATATATTGGCGTTTCAGAGTTCTGGATTCTAAAAACTCAAGTGCAAGACCTCCTGTCTTCACACATCGCGAAATCCTGACTTGCGAAACCCCGAAATGAGCTTAGCATCATATATATATATATATATATATCAGAGTTTCGACTCCTAGAAACTCAAGTGCGAGACCTCCTGTCTTCGCATATCGTGAAATCCCGACTTGCGAAACCCCAAAATGAACTTAGCATCATATATATATATATATATATATATATATATATATATATATATATATATATATATATAT
>ML838985.1:0-12836 GCA_009831015.1 Picea engelmannii
GCACTACTTGTTAGGGAATGAAACAATCATACATACAGATCACCAACCCTTACAGTATCTTCAAGCACAGACCAAATTGCAACAATATCGACACTACAGGTGGATGGGTTTTCTACAACAATCTCATTTGGTAATCAAGTACAAAAAGGGTACAAATAACAAGGTAGCTGATATGCTTTCTAGACCTCCTATTGTTGCTTCTATTATTTTGAAGAATACTTCTTTATCTCATGATAGCTATGTATAACAGTATGCCATCGATGAAGATTTTAAGGTATTATATGCGAAGCTAACCTTTGGTGCACAGGTAGAGAATTATTGTCTGCAGGGAAAACTACTCTACCATCTTGGAAAACTATGTATTCCTACAAGTGAACGAGTCCATGTAATATGAGAAGCTCACACTTCTCTTATGTCTGGGCATTTTAGGGTAGGAAAGACTATGGCTCATTTGTAGAGGTTTTTTTATTGGCCTCAAATGAAAGAAATTGTAACTAAATATGTAAAGGGGTGTGTGATGTGTTCTACTTGTAATCCCACTAATAGAAAACTGGGGATATACTCACCACTACCTGTTCCATCCCATCCATGGGAAAGTGTTTCCATGGATTTTTTAGGGGTTTACCAATGACAAAAGGGGGTCATGATTATTTGTATGTTGTAGTGGATAGGTTCAACAAGATGTGTATATTGATGCCATGTAAAAAGCAGGTCACTGCAGACTGCTAATCTCTTCTTTCAGTATGTTTGGGTTCACTTTGGATTATCCACATCCATTGTCTTGGATTGAGATACTAGATTCCTTGGGGACTTTTGGACTAACTTGTGGAGGATGATGGACACCAAATTGAAGAGGAGGACTGCTTTCCATCCACAGACCGACGGAAAGACAGAGGTGGTAAACCGAACAATGGTACTTTTGCTTCGAGGCTACTACAACAAGCATCCCAAGTTATGGGATGAACATATACCCTATGTAAAACATGCGTACAACCGAGATTTACATTCATCCACTCAGATTTCACCTTTTGAGACATGTTTTGGGTACCTACCAAAGGTTCCTTTGGACTTGATGTATGGGAGAGATTTCGATGTGAATGAAGAACGAACAGAGGACAGAGCCCGCAAGTTCATCCAGAGAATCCAACAGATACGCCAGGTAGTCAGGGAACAATTGGATAAAAGTCAAGCATGGTATAAAGCTCGGCATGACAAGCACAAAATTGATCATCAGTTCCAGGTTGGAGACCGGGTATGGCTTCACATCAGTAAGGAGATATTGAAGGGCGAAGGCAAGAAACTCAAGCCCATTTGTTATGGACCCTTCACTATCTTGGAAAAAAGTGGTACCAATGCTTTTCGTCTGCATCTTCCACCTTACATGCAGATTTACTCAGTTGTGAACGTTGAGAACTTGAAACTTTTTGAGCCTCCCATGATCATGGATCAAGATGAGGAAGCTTCAATACCTTCAGTTGATGAGTTCGCACTTGAGTTCTTGGATGAGCTATAGGAAAATATCATCATGGACTGGAGGACGAGGACTGCACGCAGGGGTGATGTTGATTATCTTCATGTAGGATTAAAAGGCACACATCCAAGCAAGGCAAAGTGGATCGAGAAGGACAAAGTCAGGGGACTCTTCCCTCACTTACTTGTTGATTGATGAAAGCTTTGGTGGTCCAAAAATCTCTTAGTGGGAAGGCGTGATCCAAAAAGGATCCAGAGAAGGCTAAGAACAACTCAGAACTCACAGAGGCAACTAAGAACGCTCAGAATGGCTCCAGCAGACAGAGAAAGGACAAAAATTCAAAATTCCCAAAATTCAGTGAAAATGGCATGATAATGAAGAGTGCGTGACAATATTTCTAATGACGCAAACGACTCATCAAACAAAGTTACATATTGAAATATATTTGCAGTCAAAGTTTGGTCAACCTAGCCTAGTCAACAGCGGATGAGTCAACATCTGTACTACTGATGTCGACATCCATACAGATGACATCATCATTTGTACATCGTACGTGGCAGGAGCAGGGAAGTGACACATGGCATGCTGATGTCAACATGATGATGTGGCAGTACAAAGACTACCACGTGTCACCCAATTATTGGCTTTTAGACATATCCATGGACCAATAGGATCGTGCCACATGGCAGTCCATACAGTCCGTACAGTTGACGTGGCATGTTGACTTGGCAGTGGGTAGCGTGGCCCAATGAGAGGCCGCCACATGGCCCAATTAGGGGTTTCCACGTGGCAAGTGAGAAATGCACAAGGACAGCCCGCGAACAAATTTTGAAACAAAAATAGTCATTGTTAAATCTCGTTGGAGGACCTTCTAGCGGCATCGCTAAAGTTAGCGGAACGGATAATACATTGTATACAACATATAACAAACAAACCAAAAATGGAGTCTGTGGGGATCGACCCCGGAACCTCCACCTTTGCCCAAGCCTTAACACTTCCGCCCTTAACCACTAGGCCGCAGTTGCCACTTGGTACTATTGCCCATGTTTTTTATTAAAAAGGGTATCCACCCAGCCACAGAGGAGGAGGCGCGGACTGTACGACCTGCTGACACAATTTTCGAGGGAGGTACAGTCATTATTGCAGGTTGCAGAAGGCACAAAAACCGAGACAATTCTTCTTGGGCCTGGGAGTGCCAGAGTCGGATCGAGACGTGGAGACAATCATTTTTGGGTAATTCGACACCACAAATTCAGTGGTGTTGTTTGTTTTATGATCTGAGCATTATTTCTGCAACTTGATTTGAGAATGAGGTATGCTTATGTATTTTTCCAAGTTCTTTTGCTGAGTTAATGAAAGAGCCTACCCATTTGAGAGCAGGACCCGAAGACGTAGTCCACCAGAGATGAACTCCATTATCAAGTTTTTCTATTCAGATCTGATGCTTATGTCTCTTCATTTTTGAGTTTTTCCTTCTTTAATGGTGCACTTTAATTTATGCTCATTTAATGCAATTCTTAATAAGTCATGATGAAAAGATCCCAGATCACATATGCTGGGGCCGACTTGTACTCTTTACATCACAAATTAGGGTTACAAGTAAATCTTACTCAGAGAAAATATAGCAAGGATCTCACACATCCACTAGTGCTCAGTCACTAGGGACACATCCACCCGTGCTCAACCACAAGGAAATCATACTCAACAAATCTCTCAACTGAGTCCACGGGAGAACCATCTGGAGTACCATCTCAAGCCGACTCAACTGAGTCCATAGGAATGAAAGGCAGTGGACCATCTCAAGATGACTCAACTCAGTCCAGAGGAGTACAAAGCAAGAGACCGCACGTCATCACAACTCAAACTAGAGTCCGACGTACACCCATCACATGGGCACACCCAACACTTGGGGTTCCTCACATAGATGTCTCAACTTAGTCCAGAGGAGAACGATTTGGAGGATGTCTCATGAAGCTGCAATCAATAACACTCCCTCTCAGCTAGGGAGACATTCTCCACTAGGCCAAGTCTCTCATGGAAGTACTCGAACTTCGTCCTGGAAAGTGGTTTGGTGAAGACATCTGCAACCTGCTCATGTGTAGAAAGGTACTGCACATGGACTGCTTTCCTTTGCACCATATCTTTGATATAATGTTATTTGATCTCAATGTGTTTCGATTTATTGTGAAACATAGGATTCAGTCTGAGAGCTTCACACAACTCTGGTTATCACAATGGATAACAGTGGAATCCATCTCATGACCAAATAAATCTGCAAGGAGCTTGCGAAGGTACACTACTTCGCGGACTGCCACACATAACGCTATGTACTCTGCTTCTGTGGTACTCAAAGCCACAGAGCTCTATTTCCTACTGCACCAGGAAACCATGGCAGATCCCAAGGTAAAACAACAACTGGATGTGCTCTTCCGGTCCATTGCGCTCCCTTCCCAATCTGCATCGGCACATTCCTGCAATTTCATGTCTACACCGGAGGCATATCTCAAGCCATATCCAACTATTCCTTGTAGATATCTCAACACATGCTTCGCTGCTATCTAGTGTGTCTGTCTTGACTTACTCATCAAATGGCTGAGTACATTCATTGCATAAAATATATCAGGTCTGGTGTTAAGAAAATACATCAATGATCCAATCAACTGTTGGTAATGATGTGAATCAATCTCGCCTGAATCAATAGAATCCTCGTTCATTTTCTTCAGATCCATCACCATCGATGTAGGCATGGATTTGCAGTCTGTCATACTGAATTTTATCAATATCTGCACTGTATATTTTCCTTGGCTCAAGAAAATCTCATTAGTCCCCTGCCATACTTCTAGTCCCAAGAAGTAGTGCATCATACCCAGATCCTTCATCTCAAATTTAGAAGTCAATGCATGCTTGCATTCAACAATAAGACTTTCTTAACCGGTGAGGAATAAATCATCAACATATAGGACCACAATTAGGCACTTGTCACCAAAAATATGATAGTATAGGTTTGGATCAACACCACTCTTGCTGAAGCCCAAAGTCATCAGAAATCCATCCACCAAGCATGAGGTACCTATTGTAGTCCATACATGGCTTTCTTCAATCTGCACACATGAGACTTCTGCTCATGTATCATGAATCCCTCTGACTGCTCGATGTAACTGCTTCCTCAATCTCACCATTGAGAAGGGTTGTCTTTACATCCATTTGATGTAGTCTCCAACCCATGGATGCTGCTAGGGAAATGATCATACAGATGGAAGTGTATCGGGCTACAGGAGCAAATGTCTCCTCATAATCAATTCCATCTACCTAAGAGAATCCTCTAGCCACAAATCTCTCTTTGTACTTCTTGACACTTCCATCAACTGCATGTTTGATTTTATAGATCCACTTGGAAGTCACTACAGACTTCCCTTCTGATCTCAGAACAATCTCCCACACATCATTTTTCATGATGGATTGATACTCTTCTGTCATGGCATCTTTCCATACCTACTGACCTGTTGCTTCTCCATGACAAGAAGTCTCAGTATCAATGATGTGGCTCATGACTGAAACATAGCTCGAAAATCTCTTTGGTCTCTTTCTCTCTCGGAATGTACCTCGAGGAGTTGCATGTCCCTCTACCTCCTGCAGAGTCTGTCGATCCTAGGAAGGCCTCTTATCGCCTACTGCAATGTCTTTAGGAACATCAACTGGATCAATAATGGTATCAATAATTGTCTCCCTCTGAACTGCTGAAGGGGGAGAAGGTATTGTCTCTTCCTTCTCAAATAGTTTGACTCTCTCTGAGTCAAGTGACTCCCTCTGAAGTTTGAAGGATAAACATCTTCCTTTTCCGATGTTGCTAACCTCGAGACATTCCATGTCTTCTTAGGTCCTCTACTGCCTCTACAGTACTTTGTTGGCCTCTCGTACTAGAATAATAACCAAGATGACCGCTCGTAAGGATAACAATCAAAATGGCCTCATGTACTAGGATAATAACCAACCAAGAAAATTTGGACTCCCGTACCAAGGATAATGGTCCAAGTCATGAGGGATCACATACCATGGATAATACACTTCATTATCAAAATGAAAACAACTACAAGGTAATGATGAAATCAAATAAGGAATGTAGTACAAAACTTACCTTAGACTACAATCATGCTCAATCTTGCTTTTGGTCCTCCTGAGAAAGCTAATATATGAAGAAGAATGCCTCATCTTTTATGTCTTCATCTCTCTGATGTGGTTCTGAATAGACATCTGCAGTGGGTGCATATTGTGTTCCTTTCATCCTGGTAGGACAATTTCTCACAATGTGTCCATACTTGTCACATTTGAAACATTAAATCCTTGAAATGTATTTTCTATATTCATGCCCTGAAAGAGTTGAAGTGTTCTCGTCTTTGAATGCTTTGCCAAAACTTCTTCTATTTCCTCTTCCTCTCTTTGCATGGGAGGCAAGGGCTTGATTTTCATCATGATCGAAGTCTTGCACTCCTCTGGCTATAAGTCTGGTTTCCTCCTGGGTGCAGTCTGTCCATAAACGATCAAATCCCGGTAGATCTGGTTTGCCACTGATACTTTGAAGAAATGGTTCCCAATGTCTTGGAAGAGCATTGAGAGTAGTCAAGACAAGTTCTTTGTCTAATATGGTTTCTCCAATGGCACCCAATTGATCTCTGATCTCTGAAATATTCATGAAGAAGGTAGCAATGGTGTCATATTTTCTCATCTTGATATGTTGAAGCTGGTTCTTCAATGTAAGAACTCTGCGGGTGTTGTTACTCTCAAACATATTCTTCAACGCATCATACATCTCATAAGATTTATTTAGGTTAGCAATACGAGGTAGTAGATGATCTCTTACTGAATAGATGATTATCTTCCTTGCTTTGACGTCATCTGCCTTCCAATCTTCCTTCTCTTCATCGGTAGCTATTTCTGGTAGAGTCTATTGTATCAAACTCAATAGGTCATCCTCTTCTAGGGTGATATGTAGTCTTGAATTTTAGGAACTGAAGTTGCTTGATCCATCAAGCCTATCTTCCACCAAAGTTCTCTTCCTCATGGTTTGCAAATTCTTCCACAAACCCTAATGGCTAGGCTAGGAAACCTAACGGCTAGGCTAGGCTAGCAACCTTAAGTTTTGTTGGAATTATGACTGCCAACAATAAGCCTTGAAAGTCAGAAGAACACTGGTAAGATTGAAAACTCCTTCAATGAGCTGCAGAAACCCTAAAACCAAAATTCTGCAGAAAATTGCGGAACCCTAGAAACCCTAGGGCTAAAAATAAAAAATTCTTGGAATTACAGTCTGAGAGTTTCTGGAGGTGTGCTGAAGGAGGCCATACACTCCTATGAAAAAATTATCCCCAACGTTTCAGTGGAAGGTGCTGAAACCTAGCAAAAAAGGGGGATCTGTTTTTGTAGTTACAACAAGGGGAGGGGACGACTGGCTTCTTCAATTGCTTGTGCAATGGTCTCTTCAAGAACTCTGCTCTGAAACCATGTTAAGTTTTGATGGTTAACCTGATGCATGTAGTTTATTTCATTTACCATGAACTGAACCATAAACAAATGCAACAACACCATACATAAGTGATGCAATAACCAAGATCACAAGAAGAATAACCATGCGCAAGAACACAAGAAGTATCCTGGGAAAACCCTTCTGAAACAAGGAAAAATCCAAACAATCATTTTCTATATTCTCAAGAGAAGATCCCCCAACACCATAGACCTATCACACAAGAGGGTGCTTACCAAAAACTAGAACCTAGCGCCCAAGAGAGGTGCGCACTTTAGCCGTACATGCACTTGCTGAAATTTCCAAAAAGGGTGTGTCTATTGGTACAATAGGGCCGACCTCAATAAATCAATAATATAATTAATCATTACACCAATATTAATTATCTTTCACATATGGTGGGGCCGACTTGTACCCTTTACATCACAAATTAGGGTTACAAGTAAATATTACTCTCAAACAATATAGCAAGGATCTCACACGTCCACTAGTGCTCAACCACTAGGGACACGTCCACCTGTGCTCAATACAGGGACATCATACTCAACAAATATCTCAACTGAGTCCATAGGAGAACCATCTGGAGTACCATCTCAAGCCGATTAAACTGAGTCCATAGGAGTGCAAGGAAGGAGACCATCTCAAGCTGACTCAACTCAGTCCAGAGGAGTACAAAGCAAGAGACCACACATCATCACAACTCAGTCCAGAGTCTGATGTACACCCATCACATGGGCACACCCAACACTTGGGCTTCCTCACACAGGTGTCTCAACTCAGTCCAGAGGAGAACGATCTTGAGGATGTCTCATGAAGCTGCAATCAACAACAAAATACGAAGTGAATTGAGCAAGTGCATTAGTGAGCATGGAGTCTTTAGTAAATTGCATGCAACCAAAGATTGAGATATGTTGAGTTCTATTGAATGGTGATCGTGTATGGAACCTCTACCACATATCTGCATAAATTGGTGGCGAGGGTGCTTTCTCAAGTGGTTAACACTTCTTTTGCAGAGAGGTGTTCGAGCACCTATAGCTTCATCCACAATGTAAAGAGAAATAGCTTGAATGTAGACTAGGAAAAAAGCTTGGTTTATGTGCATTACAACTTGAGGTTGTTCTACCATTATTGTGATGCAACAAAGAATGATAATTATAAAAGAGATGTGACTTGGGAAAACAATCTAGAGGAGACTAATTTGGAGGATGGAACCATGGTTTTAGAGCGCTTGAAAACCAAACTTTTAGGTGAACATGATGGTGTTCATATTCCCAAAGCAGGCATGCCACCCCCATCCACTAGTAGGTTTCTAGATGCAACAATTTTTCCTTTATCTTCACAACATCCAGCATTATGCGAGGGCCATGCCGTTGCTGGTCGTGTTCCATGAACACTTCCACCTACTCCTACTCCTATTCTTCATAGATCACGAGAAAAGAAACTAGATGTTTCTCGTGGAAAGAGGAAAGCTTAGTGCCTAGTACTGTATACTAGATCTCTTTTTCTCTTTCCTGTTTAGAAGTAGTCTCTAGAACTTAGTACTTTGTCTTTATTATGGTTTATTTTGTAAACAATAAATATTATATGACAATTTACCTTTGAAGTTTGAAATATTTGACTAAATATTACAACTCATTGGTAATGAATATGATGTTCTAGAGTCTTTCATTTTGTGGTTGACGTTTTCCATTACAATTTGTTAATTTCAAATTTTATATGATTGATGTTATATGTGTACTAAATGGTTGATGCTTTAATGATCATCACTAATCTAGTAGTTAATTGATCTTAAATTTATGTTTTCATGTTTTTTGCAGTTGATTCGACATTCTCCATGTTTTTTTTTATATATATGCATCAAAAATATATTAAAATATGTATTATATAAAAAATGCTCCCGAAACGCTTTGCTCCCAGAAACTTTTTGAAAATTGCACTTTTCGCTCCTGCTCCCCACTCCCAAAATCCGGTTAATTTCTTAAACCCAACACCCGTTAGTTAATTCCAAATATATCACTTATTGAATAAAAACACAATTGAGTTATTTAACCAAACATTACAACAAAAGCATAATGAGAAACCATACACATTGCACACGATATTTCTGGGTAAATTACCCCTGGAAAAAACTTGAAGTGAAAACCAACACCTGAGTTGATTTTATCAAAAAAAATCTTGGCCTCCTGTCCTGGGATAATGGCGCATTTGAGGAAAATACAATAATAGCAAATAACCTAGCTTACATGGCTGCTATTTCCCTTGCTGCCGCTTTGCTCCTTTCCTATGACCATCCCCACTCACACTTGGATGAAATTTCCTACTCACCCAATCAATGAGATCTCCTCACTCCATGTGTGTCTCATCTTCTCACCTAGGCTGCCTTTATTATGTTGATTTAACCCTAAATCCAAAACCCTAGATGTCTAAAGTGATCAAGGGATGAGATTAAATCTCACCTTCACTTTAGATCTAATGGCTAGTATTTAATTAACTCACTTAGGTTACTAATGCCCACAACTTAGGCATTTAACTTAATTAATCATAAAAGATAATTCACTTTAATTATTAACTCATAAAGTGAAATTCCTAAGTTCTGAAAGGTATCAGTGATGACTTCCACATGCTAGACACCAAGCTAATGTGAAAGTACATGTCCGATGCTAAATACATCAACTCTCCCTCTTAGCGAGAAATGTACTTCTACCACCTGGAGGTGGCTATGTCTTTGCTACCAAATCCTCTACCATGGATGCTCTCCAATCCACCTGATTGACTACTCCCTCTGAAATGAAAGCTATCCTTGCCATCTCACTCGAACCCTTTTTCGAAGACTTCTCTTTGAACATGTTCCTAGAAGCCTCCTTCTCCTGAGCATCCTGCATGGTCATATCGTACCATGAATCCTTGACAGACTTGGAAGATTGCTCCTTCCCACCTAAATATGAAGACTGACTCCCTTTAAGCTTCTCAAACTTCGGAGCTACCTGCTCCTTGCTCTCTACCACTTTGCTACTTGCCATAGCTCGCATAGATTGGCCCTTTAGCCTATACAATTTTCTCTCTCTAACCCCAAGAACAACTGTTGTGTCTGAGATGGATCCTTTGGGCTTGATCAACGCTTGTCCATCCTGGATAAGTACGTCAAATCCCTTCTTCTCAATCACTGAGACTTAGAACACCTCTTGAGTTCTGGCACCATAGTACATTCATCACTCTCAATGCACTTCCTGACTCCAACTAGAATGGCACTATCCCAGATCCCTTTACTGCATACTTGGTGCCCACACCCAATTCCACATGCACGTCTGAGTGTGACTCTGTGAATCTCTCAAACAACTCTTGTGCTCCTATCATGTGACATGTGGCTCCACTATCTAATAGCCATGCACCAGCTAATATGGTGCTTGAAGAAATATGAGAAACAAGTACGAATTCACTCTCAAACTTCTTGGAAAACTCATCCACTTAAGCCTTTGTCGACGCAACTACCTGTGGTTGCATCCCGTTTTCACCCTTCTTCTTGTTCGGACATTGACCTGCATAATGCCCAAACTTGTGACATGCAAAGCACTTGACTTTGCTCATGTATTTCTTCTTGCTGTCTTGAGAGGTAGACTCTCCACTGGAAATCTTCTTGAACTTGCCCTTCTTTTCCAAGCTAGAAAGAGCAATGTTCTTGTTGCCGTCCTTATACACACTTGCTAACGTGAGCTAAGTCCGGCTCACTTAGTGTATCCTCGGAGACACAATGTCTAGGTTCTCAGTCCACACTGTCACCTTGACTGGAACCTCTTCCTTCTAGGCTTACTCCTAGGGAAGCCAAGGGGGGTAGTCCCTAGTTACTAGATTGATTTTAGAGTTAAGGTTCTAGGCGTTAGTTTTAATTTGTTAAAGGCTAAAGAGAAAACTAGCCTAAGATGCTCAAGCAGTAGATGCAAAGTGCAAGTCTAATCTAAATGTTAATCAACCCTTTCCCTAAGTCAACTAAGACTAGTGCCTAAGGTTGGGAAATTGGGTCAACTAAGTTTGAGGGTGGTTTATTACAAAAGTATTACAATATGAACAAGTTACCCCAAACACCAAATATTGCAATTACTTACACAAGAAATAAAAGTGTTACAATGTTTACACCATATACAAAAATACAAAGATACAACAAGATGTAAGTGAGATCAATACATTAGCCAAGCATGCCCCAATAACACTTACTCTATTGGACCGCTTTCACTGGCAACCACAAAAAACACTCAAGAATCAAAGAAGGTGATGCCTCCCCAAGTGGGATACTCAACCCCTTCTTGATTCACACCACAACAAGCAAGATAAGATATTCAATGTTTAACTTAGTTGCTCAATGAAACATCAAAGACATTTACCATAAATTTGCAAGAAAGATATAAGCATGAATTTATTACCAATGTATGTTTCCTATGCATACATCTAATTCCCCCAAGCATACAAAGGTGATCCATGCAACTAGGTGTTTAAGGAGTTGCTTAAAAGTTAAGTTAAATTTTATTCCCTCCCCCTAAACTATGTTTGTGCTTTAAACTTCCTCCTCCCTTGGCCAAATGTACTGCCGGGTGCTCAAGATAGTAAGGCAACAAGGCCCACCCTAACTTCCACGGTCAGCCCTGACAGTAAGAGTACTTCCCGGAAAGGATCCCCCCTACGGAATCACGGGACGGTCCCCCGCCACTTCATTCCATTGTTTTCCTCAAACCCATTTTAGATGCTGGAGATGGCTGAATAAAGCCCCTAAAAGTTGTCTAAGTGTTATTATGACCCGCGGGTGGGTCTTTTAGTGTGTTGGGTTTCTTTTAGAGGTGTTTAAGGCACTTAAAACTTCACTTATTAGCGCATGGCCTAACCTAAAAAGTTCAAGAAAATGTGTTTGCAAGATTGAAATTAAAGAGCATTAACACATCAAACTTAAATGGAAGAGATACAAGAGATATACCAATTAATCATCAACCATTCCACATATGATTTGCAAGTTAAATGTGAAGAAATATATGCTTGAAAGTGTAAAACTTATGAGTGTATTTGCTTAAAAATTAAACCATGATATGAAAATAAAGAACATCAAACAAATAGATTCACCATGACATCACATCCTCATTTAGTTATCCAACTTGCAAGATAAAAAGAGGGCAAGAACAACTTGCCTTATGAAAGTAAAAAAAAACTTCAAAATCTAAGATTACTCATCCATATGTATGTTAACCATTTAGTGAAAGATGTGCTTGAAAAATAGAGATTAAACAAGACAATGGAAAAGATCTTAAACCATATGCTAGAAATGTAATCAAGCTAAATGATTTATGGAACTAATAGATTTAGCACTTAARAGATATGTTTAAACCATTCAACTATTAAGCAATTAAAGCATTAGCATATGAAATAAAACTTGGATAAATGAAACTTTAGGTGTGATGACTATCTAGATTATTTCAACATTTAAAGAGCATATAGACATCAAAATAAAAATAGGTTTCCTTTAGGCCTTGCGATTTTGGGGATTACTCTCCCAAGGTGCCGGCACATTAGCCTATTAAGATTAAAAGGACTTTAAAGAATGGAACCACTTACAATGGCCAAGTTGGAGGCAAGCCTACCATTGTTGGCCAAGGAGGGTTATCTAATCTAAGAGCAAATTAATAAAATGAAAAGGCCACACAAATTTGTCTATTGGACAAGAGGAGCCAACAACTAAATGAATAAAGAATATGACTAACTTGAAAGTAAAACAAACTATACTATGTTCGTTTATTATTATGGATCCAAAAAGAATTAAAAATGAAAGAAAACTTGGAATTTGAAGGAGAAAGGTTGGGAAATAGTTAC
>ML838985.1:12936-38137 GCA_009831015.1 Picea engelmannii
GAAGGAGCAATCTTCCAAGTCTGTCAAGGATTCATGGTACGATATGACCATGCAGGATGCTCAGGAGAAGGAGGCTTCTAGGAACATGTTCAAAGAGAAGTCTTCGAAAAAGGGTTCGAGTGAGATGGCAAGGATAGCTTTCATTTCAGAGGGAGTAGTCAATCAGGTGGATTGGAGAGCATCCATGGTAGAGGATTTGGTAGCAAAGACATAGCCACCTCCAGGTGGTAGAAGTACATTTCTCGCTAAGAGGGAGAGTTGATGTATTTAGCATCGGACATGTACTTTCACATTAGCTTGGTGTCTAGCATGTGGAAGTCATCACTGATACCTTTCAGAACTTAGGAATTTCACTTTATGAGTTAATAATTAAAGTGAATTATCTTTTATGATTAATTAAGTTAAATGCCTAAGTTGTGGGCATTAGTAACCTAAGTGAGTTAATTAAATACTAGCCATTAGATCTAAAGTGAAGGTGAGATTTAATCTCATCCCTTGATCACTTTAGACATCTAGGGTTTTGGATTTAGGGTTAAATCAACATAATAAAGGCAGCCTAGGTGAGAAGATGAGACACACATGGAGTGAGGAGATCTCATTGATTGGGTGAGTAGGAAATTTCATCCAAGTGTGAGTGGGGATGGTCATAGGAAAGGAGCAAAGCGGCAGCAAGGGAAATAGCAGCCATGTAAGCTAGGTTATTTGCTATTATTGTATTTTCCTCAAATGCGCCATTATCCCAGGACAGGAGGCCAAGATTTTTTTTGATAAAATCAACTCAGGTGTTGGTTTTCACTTCAAGTTTTTTCCAGGGGTAATTTACCCAGAAATATCGTGTGCAATGTGTATGGTTTCTCATTATGCTTTTGTTGTAATGTTTGGTTAAATAACTCAATTGTGTTTTTATTCAATAAGTGATATATTTGGAATTAACTAACGGGTGTTGGGTTTAAGAAATTAACCGGATTTTGGGAGTGGGGAGCAGGAGCGAAAAGTGCAATTTTCAAAAAGTTTCTGGGAGCAAAGCGTTTCGGGAGCATTTTTTATATAATACATATTTTAATATATTTTTGATGCATATATATAAAAAAAAACATGGAGAATGTCGAATCAACTGCAAAAAACATGAAAACATAAATTTAAGATCAATTAACTACTAGATTAGTGATGATCATTAAAGCATCAACCATTTAGTACACATATAACATCAATCATATAAAATTTGAAATTAACAAATTGTAATGGAAAACGTCAACCACAAAATGAAAGACTCTAGAACATCATATTCATTACCAATGAGTTGTAATATTTAGTCAAATATTTCAAACTTCAAAGGTAAATTGTCATATAATATTTATTGTTTACAAAATAAACCATAATAAAGACAAAGTACTAAGTTCTAGAGACTACTTCTAAACAGGAAAGAGAAAAAGAGATCTAGTATACAGTACTAGGCACTAAGCTTTCCTCTTTCCACGAGAAACATCTAGTTTCTTTTCTCGTGATCTATGAAGAATAGGAGTAGGAGTAGGTGGAAGTGTTCATGGAACACGACCAGCAACGGCATGGCCCTCGCATAATGCTGGATGTTGTGAAGATAAAGGAAAAATTGTTGCATCTAGAAACCTACTAGTGGATGGGGGTGGCATGCCTGCTTTGGGAATATGAACACCATCATGTTCACCTAAAAGTTTGGTTTTCAAGCGCTCTAAAACCATGGTTCCATCCTCCAAATTAGTCTCCTCTAGATTGTTTTCCCAAGTCACATCTCTTTTATAATTATCATTCTTTGTTGCATCACAATAATGGTAGAACAACCTCAAGTTGTAATGCACATAAACCAAGCTTTTTTCCTAGTCTACATTCAAGCTATTTCTCTTTACATTGTGGATGAAGCTATAGGTGCTCGAACACCTCTCTGCAAAAGAAGTGTTAACCACTTGAGAAAGCACCCTCGCCACCAATTTATGCAGATATGTGGTAGAGGTTCCATACACGATCACCATTCAATAGAACTCAACATATCTCAATCTTTGGTTGCATGCAATTTACTAAAGACTCCATGCTCACTAATGCACTTGCTCAATTCACTTCGTATTTTGTTGTTGATTGCAGCTTCATGAGACATCCTCAAGATCGTTCTCCTCTGGACTGAGTTGAGACACCTGTGTGAGGAAGCCCAAGTGTTGGGTGTGCCCATGTGATGGGTGTACATCAGACTCTGGACTGAGTTGTGATGATGTGTGGTCTCTTGCTTTGTACTCCTCTGGACTGAGTTGAGTCAGCTTGAGATGGTCTCCTTCCTTGCACTCCTATGGACTCAGTTTAATCGGCTTGAGATGGTACTCCAGATGGTTCTCCTATGGACTCAGTTGAGATATTTGTTGAGTATGATGTCCCTGTATTGAGCACAGGTGGACGTGTCCCTAGTGGTTGAGCACTAGTGGACGTGTGAGATCCTTGCTATATTGTTTGAGAGTAATATTTACTTGTAACCCTAATTTGTGATGTAAAGGGTACAAGTCGGCCCCACCATATGTGAAAGATAATTAATATTGGTGTAATGATTAATTATATTATTGATTTATTGAGGTCGGCCCTATTGTACCAATAGACACACCCTTTTTGGAAATTTCAGCAAGTGCATGTACGGCTAAAGTGCGCACCTCTCTTGGGCGCTAGGTTCTAGTTTTTGGTAAGCACCCTCTTGTGTGATAGGTCTATGGTGTTGGGGGATCTTCTCTTGAGAATATAGAAAATGATTGTTTGGATTTTTCCTTGTTTCAGAAGGGTTTTCCCAGGATACTTCTTGTGTTCTTGCGCATGGTTATTCTTCTTGTGATCTTGGTTATTGCATCACTTATGTATGGTGTTGTTGCATTTGTTTATGGTTCAGTTCATGGTAAATGAAATAAACTACATGCATCAGGTTAACCATCAAAACTTAACATGGTTTCAGAGCAGAGTTCTTGAAGAGACCATTGCACAAGCAATTGAAGAAGCCAGTCGTCCCCTCCCCTTGTTGTAACTACAAAAACAGATCCCCCTTTTTTGCTAGGTTTCAGCACCTTCCACTGAAACGTTGGGGATAATTTTTTCATAGGAGTGTATGGCCTCCTTCAGCACACCTCCAGAAACTCTCAGACTGTAATTCCAAGAATTTTTTATTTTTAGCCCTAGGGTTTCTAGGGTTCCGCAATTTTCTGCAGAATTTTGGTTTTAGGGTTTCTGCAGCTCATTGAAGGAGTTTTCAATCTTACCAGTGTTCTTCTGACTTTCAAGGCTTATTGTTGGCAGTCATAATTCCAACAAAACTTAAGGTTGCTAGCCTAGCCTAGCCGTTAGGTTTCCTAGCCTAGCCATTAGGGTTTGTGGAAGAATTTGCAAACCATGAGGAAGAGAACTTTGGTGGAAGATAGGCTTGATGGATCAAGCAACTTCAGTTCCTAAAATTCAAGACTACATATCACCCTAGAAGAGGATGACCTATTGAGTTTGATACAATAGACTCTACCAGAAATAGCTACCGATGAAGAGAAGGAAGATTGGAAGGCAGATGACGTCAAAGCAAGGAAGATAATCATCTATTCAGTAAGAGATCATCTACTACCTCGTATTGCTAACCTAAATAAATCTTATGAGATGTATGATGCGTTGAAGAATATGTTTGAGAGTAACAACACCCGCAGAGTTCTTACATTGAAGAACCAGCTTCAACATATCAAGATGAGAAAATATGACACCATTGCTACCTTCTTCATGAATATTTCAGAGATCAGAGATCAATTGGGTGCCATTGGAGAAACCATATTAGACAAAGAACTTGTCTTGACTACTCTCAATGCTCTTCCAAGACATTGGGAACCATTTCTTCAAAGTATCAGTGGCAAACCAGATCTACCGGGATTTGATCGTTTATGGACAGACTGCACCCAGGAGGAAACCAGACTTATAGCCAGAGGAGTGCAAGACTTCGATCATGATGAAAATCAAGCCCTTGCCTCCCATGCAAAGAGAGGAAGAGGAAATAGAAGAAGTTTTGGCAAAGCATTCAAAGACGAGAACACTTCAACTCTTTCAGGGCATGAATATAGAAAATACATTTCAAGGATTTAATGTTTCAAATGTGACAAGTATGGACACATTGTGAGAAATTGTCCTACCAGGATGAAAGGAACACAATATGCACCCACTGCAGATGTCTATTCAGAACCACATCAGAGAGATGAAGACATAAAAGATGAGGCATTCTTCTTCATATATTAGCTTTCTCAGGAGGACCAAAAGCAAGATTGAGCATGATTGTAGTCTAAGGTAAGTTTTGTACTACATTCCTTATTTGATTTCATCATTACCTTGTAGTTGTTTTCATTTTGATAATGAAGTGTATTATCCATGGTATGTGATCCCTCATGACTTGGACCATTATCCTTGGTACGGGAGTCCAAATTTTCTTGGTTGGTTATTATCCTAGTACATGAGGCCATTTTGATTGTTATCCTTACGAGCGGTCATCTTGGTTATTATTCTAGTACGAGAGGCCAACAAAGTACTGTAGAGGCAGTAGAGGACCTAAGAAGACATGGAATGTCTCGAGGTTAGCAACATCGGAAAAGGAAGATGTTTATCCTTCAAACTTCAGAGGGAGTCACTTGACTCAGAGAGAGTCAAACTATTTGAGAAGGAAGAGACAATACCTTCTCCCCCTTCAGCAGTTCAGAGGGAGACAATTATTGATACCATTATTGATCCAGTTGATGTTCCTAAAGACATTGCAGTAGGCGATAAGAGGCCTTCCTAGGATCGACAGACTCTGCAGGAGGTAGAGGGACATGCAACTCCTCGAGGTACATTCCGAGAGAGAAAGAGACCAAAGAGATTTTCGAGCTATGTTTCAGTCATGAGCCACATCATTGATACTGAGACTTCTTGTCATGGAGAAGCAACAGGTCAGTAGGTATGGAAAGATGCCATGACAGAAGAGTATCAATCCATCATGAAAAATGATGTGTGGGAGATTGTTCTGAGATCAGAAGGGAAGTCTGTAGTGACTTCCAAGTGGATCTATAAAATCAAACATGCAGTTGATGGAAGTGTCAAGAAGTACAAAGAGAGATTTGTGGCTAGAGGATTCTCTTAGGTAGATGGAATTGATTATGAGGAGACATTTGCTCCTGTAGCCCGATACACTTCCATCTGTATGATCATTTCCCTAGCAGCATCCATGGGTTGGAGACTACATCAAATGGATGTAAAGACAACCCTTCTCAATGGTGAGATTGAGGAAGCAGTTACATCGAGCAGTCAGAGGGATTCATGATACATGAGCAGAAGTCTCATGTGTGCAGATTGAAGAAAGCCATGTATGGACTACAATAGGTACCTCATGCTTGGTGGATGGATTTCTGATGACTTTGGGCTTCAGCAAGAGTGGTGTTGATCCAAACCTATACTATCATATTTTTGGTGACAAGTGCCTAATTGTGGTCCTATATGTTGATGATTTATTCCTCACCGGTTAAGAAAGTCTTATTGTTGAATGCAAGCATGCATTGACTTCTAAATTTGAGATGAAGGATCTGGGTATGATGCACTACTTCTTGGGACTAGAAGTATGGCAGGGGACTAATGAGATTTTCTTGAGCCAAGGAAAATATACAGTGCAGATATTGATAAAATTCAGTATGACAGACTGCAAATCCATGCCTACATCGATGGTGATGGATCTGAAGAAAATGAACGAGGATTCTATTGATTCAGGCGAGATTGATTCACATCATTACCAACAGTTGATTGGATCATTGATGTATTTTCTTAACACCAGACCTGATATATTTTATGCAATGAATGTACTCAGCCATTTGATGAGTAAGTCAAGACAGACACACTAGATAGCAGCGAAGCATGTGTTGAGATATCTACAAGGAATAGTTGGATATGGCTTGAGATATGCCTCCGGTGTAGACATGAAATTGCAGGAATGTGCCGATGCAGATTGGGAAGGGAGCGCAATGGACCGGAAGAGCACATCCAGTTGTTGTTTTACCTTGGGATCTGCCATGGTTTCCTGGTGCAGTAGGAAATAGAGCTCTGTGGCTTTGAGTACCACAGAAGCAGAGTACATAGCGTTATGTGTGGCAGTCCGCGAAGTAGTGTACCTTCGCAAGCTCCTTGCAGATTTATTTGGTCATGAGATGGATTCCACTGTTATCCATTGTGATAACCAGAGTTGTGTGAAGCTCTCAGACTGAATCCTATGTTTCACAATAAATCGAAACACATTGAGATCAAATAACATTATATCAAAGATATGGTGCAAAGGAAAGCAGTCCATGTGCAGTACCTTTCTACACATGAGCAGGTTGCAGATGTCTTCACCAAACCACTTTCCAGGACGAAGTTCGAGTACTTCCATGAGAGACTTGGCCTAGTGGAGAATGTCTCCCTAGCTGAGAGGGAGTGTTATTGATTGCAGCTTCATGAGACATCCTCCAAATCGTTCTCCTCTGGACTAAGTTGAGACATCTATGTGAGGAACCCCAAGTGTTGGGTGTGCCCATGTGATGGGTGTACGTCGGACTCTAGTTTGAGTTGTGATGACGTGCGGTCTCTTGCTTTGTACTCCTCTGGACTGAGTTGAGTCATCTTGAGATGGTCCACTGCCTTTCATTCCTATGGACTCAGTTGAGTCGGCTTGAGATGGTACTCCAGATGGTTCTCCCGTGGACTCAGTTGAGAGATTTGTTGAGTATGATTTCCTTGTGGTTGAGCACGGGTGGATGTGTCCCTAGTGACTGAGCACTAGTGGATGTGTGAGATCCTTGCTATATTTTCTCTGAGTAAGATTTACTTGTAACCCTAATTTGTGATGTAAAGAGTACAAGTCGGCCCCAGCATATGTGATCTGGGATCTTTTCATCATGACTTATTAAGAATTGCATTAAATGAGCATAAATTAAAGTGCACCATTAAAGAAGGAAAAACTCAAAAATGAAGAGACATAAGCATCAGATCTGAATAGAAAAACTTGATAATGGAGTTCATCTCTGGTGGACTACGTCTTCGGGTCCTGCTCTCAAATGGGTAGGCTCTTTCATTAACTCAGCAAAAGAACTTGGAAAAATACATAAGCATACCTCATTCTCAAATCAAGTTGCAGAAATAATGCTCAGATCATAAAACAAACAACACCACTGAATTTGTGGTGTCGAATTACCCAAAAATGATTGTCTCCACGTCTCGATCCGACTCTGGCACTCCCAGGCCCAAGAAGAATTGTCTCGGTTTTTGTGCCTTCTGCAACCTGCAATAATGACTGTACCTCCCTCGAAAATTGTGTCAGCAGGTCGTACAGTCCGCGCCTCCTCCTCTGTGGCTGGGTGGATACCCTTTTTAATAAAAAACATGGGCAATAGTACCAAGTGGCAACTGCGGCCTAGTGGTTAAGGGCGGAAGTGTTAAGGCTTGGGCAAAGGTGGAGGTTCCGGGGTCGATCCCCACAGACTCCATTTTTGGTTTGTTTGTTATATGTTGTATACAATGTATTATCCGTTCCGCTAACTTTAGCGATGCCGCTAGAAGGTCCTCCAACGAGATTTAACAATGACTATTTTTGTTTCAAAATTTGTTCGCGGGCTGTCCTTGTGCATTTCTCACTTGCCACGTGGAAACCCCTAATTGGGCCATGTGGCGGCCTCTCATTGGGCCACGCTACCCACTGCCAAGTCAACATGCCACGTCAACTGTACGGACTGTATGGACTGCCATGTGGCACGATCCTATTGGTCCATGGATATGTCTAAAAGCCAATAATTGGGTGACACGTGGTAGTCTTTGTACTGCCACATCATCATGTTGACATCAGCATGCCATGTGTCACTTCCCTGCTCCTGCCACGTACGATGTACAAATGATGATGTCATCTGTATGGATGTCGACATCAGTAGTACAGATGTTGACTCATCCGCTGTTGACTAGGCTAGGTTGACCAAACTTTGACTGCAAATATATTTCAATATGTAACTTTGTTTGATGAGTCGTTTGCGTCATTAGAAATATTGTCACGCACTCTTCATTATCATGCCATTTTCACTGAATTTTGGGAATTTTGAATTTTTGTCCTTTCTCTGTCTGCTGGAGCCATTCTGAGCGTTCTTAGTTGCCTCTGTGAGTTCTGAGTTGTTCTTAGCCTTCTCTGGATCCTTTTTGGATCACGCCTTCCCACTAAGAGATTTTTGGACCACCAAAGCTTTCATCAATCAACAAGTAAGTGAGGGAAGAGTCCCCTGACTTTGTCCTTCTCGATCCACTTTGCCTTGCTTGGATGTGTGCCTTTTAATCCTACATGAAGATAATCAACATCACCCCTGCGTGCAGTCCTCGTCCTCCAGTCCATGATGATATTTTCCTATAGCTCATCCAAGAACTCAAGTGCGAACTCATCAACTGAAGGTATTGAAGCTTCCTCATCTTGATCCATGATCATGGGAGGCTCAAAAAGTTTCAAGTTCTCAACGTTCACAACTGAGTAAATCTGCATGTAAGGTGGAAGATGCAGACGAAAAGCATTGGTACCACTTTTTTCCAAGATAGTGAAGGGTCCATAACAAATGGGCTTGAGTTTCTTGCCTTCGCCCTTCAATATCTCCTTACTGATGTGAAGCCATACCCGGTCTCCAACCTGGAACTGATGATCAATTTTGTGCTTGTCATGCCGAGCTTTATACCATGCTTGACTTTTATCCAATTGTTCCCTGACTACCTGGCGTATCTGTTGGATTCTCTGGATGAACTTGCGGGCTCTGTCCTCTGTTCGTTCTTCATTCACATCGAAATCTCTCCCATACATCAAGTCCAAAGGAACCTTTGGTAGGTACCCAAAACATGTCTCAAAAGGTGAAATCTGAGTGGATGAATGTAAATCTCGGTTGTACGCATGTTTTACATAGGGTATATGTTCATCCCATAACTTGGGATGCTTGTTGTAGTAGCCTCGAAGCAAAAGTACCATTGTTCGGTTTACCACCTCTGTCTTTCCGTCGGTCTGTGGATGGAAAGCAGTCCTCCTCTTCAATTTGGTGTCCATCATCCTCCACAAGTTAGTCCAAAAGTCCCCAAGGAATCTAGTATCTCAATCCAAGACAATGGATGTGGATAATCCAAAGTGAACCCAAACATACTGAAAGAAGAGATTAGCAGTCTGCAGTGACCTGCTTTTTACATGGCATCAATATACACATCTTGTTGAACCTATCCACTACAACATACAAATAATCATGACCCCCTTTTGTCATTGGTAAACCCCTAAAAAATCCATGGAAACACTTTCCCATGGATGGGATGGAACAGGTAGTGGTGAGTATATCCCCAGTTTTCTATTAGTGGGATTACAAGTAGAACACATCACACACCCCTTTACATATTTAGTTACAATTTCTTTCATTTGAGGCCAATAAAAAAACCTCTACAAATGAGCCATAGTCTTTCCTACCCTAAAATGCCCAGACATAAGAGAAGTGTGAGCTTCTCATATTACATGGACTCGTTCACTTGTAGGAATACATAGTTTTCCAAGATGGTAGAGTAGTTTTCCCTGCAGACAATAATTCTCTACCTGTGCACCAAAGGTTAGCTTCGCATATAATACCTTAAAATCTTCATCGATGGCATACTGTTATACATAGCTATCATGAGATAAAGAAGTATTCTTCAAAATAATAGAAGCAACAATAGGAGGTCTAGAAAGCATATCAGCTACCTTGTTATTTGTACCCTTTTTGTACTTGATTACCAAATGAGATTGTTGTAGAAAACCCATCCACCTGTAGTGTCGATATTGTTGCAATTTGGTCTGTGCTTGAAGATACTGTAAGGGTTGGTGATCTGTATGTATGATTGTTTCATTCCCTAACAAGTAGTGCTTCCATTTATTTATGCTTTGGACTAATGCATACAACTCTTTATCATATGTAGGATAGTTAACAACAACTTAGTTAAAAGTTTCAGAGTGGTAACAGATAGGCTTACGATATTGGATCAATACTGCACCCATGGCATATCTGTTGGCATCTGTCTCGATCTCAAAAGGTTGTTGAAGATTCGACAGTGCTAATACTGGTGCGGTACTGATCTTCTCCTTCAAAATATTGAAAAAAATTTGTTTCTTTCCTTCCCACTGAAAAGTGTTCTTCACAGTGGTTAAGGCATGCAAAGGAGTTGCTATAAAGGAGAAGTTGGGAATGAATCTCCTCCAATACTAGACTGCACCTACAAAGCTTCGGACTTCGGTTACACTCTTTGGCTCAGGCCATTTTACAATTACATCAATTTTGGAAGGATCAACTTTCAATCATCGTCCTCCTATAATATGACCCAAGTACACAAGTGCAGTCTTGCCAAATTCACATTTAGATATTTTTACATACATTTTTTCCCTTTGCAAAGTATCCAATACTTGCTTTACATCCCTCACATGCTCATCCCAAGTCCCGCTAAAAACAAGAATGTCGTCTAAATATACAATCACAAAATCATCTAGGAAAGTCCTGAATACATCATTCATCACACGCATGAAAGTTGTTGGAGCATTACAAAACCCAAATGGCATAACTAACCAGTCAAACAATCCCTGTTTGGTTTTAAAGGAAGTTTTCCATGCATCATGTTCTGCGACTCTGATTTGATGATATCCAGTGCACAAATCCAACTTAGTGAAATAAACAACATTCTTCAATTGATCAAGTAAATCATCCATGTGAGGAAGAGGGTATCAATTTTTCATCACGATTTTATTTAAAGCCCGGTAATCGACACACATTCTCCATGTGCCATCTTTCTTTGGCACCATCACGATCGGAGAACCACAAGGAGATGAACTGGGCCTGATGACCCCTTGATCCAATAATCCATGTACCTGCTTCTTGATCTCTGTCATCTCCACAACTGACATCATGTACATGCCCACATTAGGAAGACGAGAATCCTGTTGAAGATGTATCTCATGTTGAATTTCCCTCTTAGGAGGTAATCCATCCGGTTCCTGAAAAATATCATCATACTTAGAAACAATATCAATTAATTCATTCTTATGAGATGGATCACACCCTTGGAAAGCGTCGAATGTCCCGACATCTTTCTCTCTAACGACCATGACTACATATTTATTATTAGTGTTTATGAGTCTTTTCATTTGCCCTGCACTAACAAGTGTTGTATTTACCCTCATGTTGTGAGCTCTAACAATATATTCCACTCCCCCTTTAGTAAGGTGGTATTTATTCTCATGACAAAAGAAGAATGTTTTTCTATCATAAAGATAAGGACTTCCCAACACTATGCCACATATATCAAGTGGTACAACATCCAAATCCACTTCATCGATCAACTTTGAAGCAATAGAAAATATGATCATACATTGTTTGGTGACATTAAGTTTTGCTTTATCACATACCCAACCAAGAGGATAAGGCTTCGGATGTAGTTTTGTTTCAAGACCCATCTTCTTGACAAGTGCTTCAGATATTAAGTTTACTTGGGAACCCGGATCAAATAATGTGTCTATCTTAATATGTTTAGAATCTAGATACAACTCTTATATGAAATAATTCATTCCTCTTTCGTTCATCAACATGAGATTCATCATTGGAACTAGAACTAGCATGAAGAGAATATTTACCTTGTACTCCAACCGTTGTGATCTTTCCTTCATCTCCTGAATCGGAAGCAAGATCTTGCTACACTGTAGCAATGGTCTTTGTCTTCCCCTTTCCACCGAACTGTTTCAGTTTCTTTTCTGGATGCTGTTTCCAATAGTGTTCTTCATCGTGACTGCTCTTCTTGCAATGAGTGCAAGATGGTTTTCCTCCTTCTCTCGTTATTGTAGCGGTCTTCTTGTCCTTCATTTTAAACTTCTTAAAAGTATTTTGTAGGAAATTGGAAGGTTTCTTTGTGGGATCTTCTTGAACATGTTTCCCCTTGTTCTCAAGGTGAGTGGCTTGCACACAAACTTCGTCAAGACTAGTGGGGTTAAACAAGAGCAAAGTATGATGAATATAACTATGAAGTGCACCAATATACTTCATTAAAGTTTCATAAGAATCCAAAGGAATATTCAATGCAAGAGATTTCTTCCTAAACTCTTCTGTGAAACTTTGTACAGTTTGACCTTTACTTTGCCTTAAAGTTTGTTATTCCATCATTGTTTTACGTAAATACCCTAATGGATAAAATTGTTTCCTTATCGCTGATTAGAATTCTGACCATGAGGAAATAAGATTACCACACTTACTTATGTCTTGAAGCTTGCTCTCCCACCATACGAGAGCGGTGCCTTCCAACCGAAGAGAAGCCATTTTCACTTTAACTTCCTCTTCATCAATATGTTGGACACGACAATACACTTCAACCTGTCGGATCCAATTATCTAGCTTTTCAGGATTAACATCTCCATTAAACATAGGTAAAGAAAATTTTACATCAAGCTTTAATAATGGTTTCTTAAAAGAGGCTTTATGGCTAGAATGATGAGAATGCTCAAAGGAAGAAGAACTAGAACTTGAAGGTGTAGATAGAGGCTCAAGAGGATCTCCTCCAAACCCTTGGTTTACCGAAGCATCATCATCTGCATGTGCTTCATTTTTCTTCCCTTTCTTCTTCATCCTCTTCTCGTAATCTCCATACATTCGTTCGACCATTTTTGACATGTGATAAAAGACCATGTGAAAGTTTTTCTCCTGTTCATCACACTTGTCCTCTTCTGCCATTTTCTTCCTTCGGGATGCACGACCAACTTCGAGATTGAAAGTATTAAGAGTTCCTTCACCTTGCTTATGCTTGGCCCTAGTAAGCATTCACACTCAACAATTCAAGTCAAAGACAACTGCTCTGATACCAACATGATCTGGGATCTTTTCATCGAGACTTATAAAGAATTGCATTAAATGAGCATAAATTAAAGTGCACCATTAAAGAAGGAAAAACTCAAAAATGAAGAGACATAAGCATCAGATCTGAACACAAAAACTTGATAATGGAGTTCGTTCCTGGTGGACTACGTCTTCGGGTCCTGCTCTCAAATGGGTAGGCTCTTTCATTAACTCGGCAAAAGAATTTGGCAAAATACATAAGTATACCTCATTCTAAAATCACGCTGTAGAAATAATGCTCAGATCATAAAACAGACAGCACCATTGAATTTTTGGCGTCGAATTACCCAAAAATGATTGTCTCCACGCCTCGATCCAACTCTGGCACTCCCAGGCCCAAGAAGAATTCTATCTCGATTTCCATGCCCTCTGCAACCTGCAATAATGATTGTACCTCCCTCAAAAATCATGTCCGGCAAGTCATACGGTCTACGCCTCCTCCTTTGTGGCTGGGCGAATACCCATTTTAATAAAAAACGCGCGCGATAGTACCAAGTGGCACCCATGGTCTAGTGGTTAGGGGCGAAAGTTTTAAGGTGAAGGTTCTGGGGTCGATCCCCATGGACTCCATTTTTGGTTTGTTTTGTTATCTGGTGTATATGATGTAGTATCCATTCCGCTAACTTTAGCAGTGTCACTAGAAGGTCCTCCAACGATATTTAACGATGACTATAGTTGGTTTGGTCTGCCATATTTGGCAGACCCGCCACTATTTTTGTTTCAAAATTCGTTCATGGGTTGTCCTTGTGCATTTCCCGCCTTCCACGTGGCAACCCCTAATTAGGCCACATGGTGGCCTCTCATTGGGCCATGCTACCCCCTTCCAAGTCAGCATGCCATGTCAGCACGCCACATCAGCATGCCACGTCAATTGTACGGACTACCACGTGGCACGATCCGATTCGTCCACGGATTGGTCCAAAAATCCAATAATTGGGTGACACATGGCATCCTTTGGTGTCGCCACGTCAGCATGCCACGTGTCACTTCCCTGCTCCTGCCACGTGCATTGTACAGACAATGACATCATCTGTATGGATGTTGACGTAAGCAGTACAGATGCGGACTCATCCCCTGTTGACAGGGCTAGGTTGACCAAACTTTGACTGTGAATATCTTTCAATCCGTAACTTTGTTTGATGAGCCATTTGCGTCATTAGAAAGCTTGCAGTGCGCTCTTCGCGATCACGTCCTTTTCACTGAGTTTTGGCAACTTTAAATTTTTTCCCTTTCTCTGTAGACTGGAGCCATTTGAGTGTTCTAAGTTGCCTTTGCGAGTTCTGAGTTGTTCTCAACCTTCTCAAGATCCTTTTTGGATCAATATGTGAAAGATAACTAATATTTGTATAATGATATTATTGAGTTATTGAGGTCGGCCCTATTGTGCCAATAGACACACCTTTTGTTGTGTCAGTTATTGTATAAATAAAGGTGAATCCCCATTGAGGATTACACACTCTCACTTGTCATTTGGAAATTTCTGCAAGTGCATGTACGGCTAAAGTGCACACCTCTCTTGGGCGCTAGGTTCTAGTTTTTGGTAAGCACCCTCTTGTGTGCTAGGTCTATGGTGTTGGGGGATCTTCTCTTAAGAATATAGCAAAGGATTGTTGGGTTTTTCCCTTGTTTGAGAAGGGTTTTCCCAAGATACTTCTTGTGTTCTTGTGCATGGTTATTCTTCTTGTGATATTGGTTATTGCAACACTTGTGTATGGTGTTGTTGCATTTGTTTATGGTTCAGTTCATGCTAAAATGAAATAAACTACATGCATCATCTTAACCATTAAAACTTAACATATTCAAGCACACTCCTCTTCCTCAAGTACCAAGTTGTCTAAAGCAGGCATATACCCATTTTTCACCTTTGGATCTCTGTGTGGTTTTCTCCTAACCCCACCCCCAAGTGTTGGTTGGGCCAACCAAGATGGAGAATAATATTTTGGTGTAAGGACATATGTTAGTGCATGGTGTGGAACATTCAGATTATCCCACCTTTTAACCACATGTTTATGGATATGATCCAATAAGATCGCATCCCTCGTCTCAACAATGTCTTTGATTTGGCCTAGCATGCTATCCATCTGCTCATACACCTCCCCAATCATTGGATGATCTGTATCTGCAAACCGAATCATACCGTAAATGTGTTTGATGAACTGCAGAATATGCCTAATTTGTTGCCAAAAATGACCATCAAGCATCGTGTCCTCCACCTCCTGAAATTCATATCTACCAAATGTGAATGTAGCCCTGTCTTTCAGATCCTGCTATGAATCACTTGAGACCATACTAGCCAATGCATCTCTTACCTTCAAAAGGCACTTGAAGGTGAGATAATAGCTAGAAAATCTAGTCTTTGCAATCTTTAGTAACTCCAACTTGGAGTGATTGCAGAAAATGAAGTGGGCCATGGTATGATTAGTAATAAATTTTATCATCTTCTTCCTTCTCTTGTACAAAGCACCAATCCATCTATAATCATGGTCCTTCATTTTAATAATATCATGCATCAAAAGGTTCATTGTGTGAACCAAACACCTTGACCAATATATATTGGGGCACTTATCTTCAATGATTGTTCCGGTTGCCTTACAATTAGTAGCATTATTAGTGATGACTCGAATGACATTGTAGGGCCCAATCTCTTGAAGGGTTTTAATCAAGGCTTTTGCAATATTAATATCGGTCTTGTAGCAATTTGAGTAGTCATGGGCTGAAAGGAAGACCGCACCACTAGCAGACACACCAATAATATTTATCAATGTTTTGCCTTTAACATTTGTCCAACCATTAGATACAATTGATACCTCGTAATCCCGTAATCGTCCCTAGCATTTGTAAAGTTTCCTAGAGCACCATGGATTTTGGCTCTTTCCATGTCAACTCCCAAGGTTCTAGATTTTTCATACCCAAGGCTCTTGTATCCTTTAGGGGCATCATTGATAGCTTGTACCATTTCATGCCAATAGGGTGAGTGAAGAACATTGAATGGTACATCGCATGCACAGAGAAGCCTAAATAATTTTGCATCCACATCATCCCTACAACCTTTGTCAAGGAAATCTGATATTGTTTCTACACCCTGAATGCGAAGGCGAGAATCCACTAGCATGGGGGGATGGGGATCGACCATTGAGCATTCTTTGTGAACTCTCATGTGAAACCCTTGATTTTTTGGATTTGTTTTGTGTTACCTCCTCTTCCTTTTGGTATTTGATTATGTCTTTGAGTGGCACTTCCACACAAGTTTTCACTCCTATAGTCTTACCTTCATCCCGCGGCATAATCCCACATAGATACTTTCTCACACATGTATAGGAACCTATGTAAGTTTTATGACAATGATGGCATGTAAATTTTGTGGTTTCACCCCCTTTCCCTCCCCCAAGCCTTGTCACATATTTCCACAAGGGTGTTAAGATCTCTTTGGGTTTTTTTGCATCATCACTATCATTTTCATTTTCATCATCCCCTTCCAGATTTTCCTCCTCTCCATGGTATGTGTTGTCTACTTCTATTTCTTCCTCACTATCATGGGTACTTCAATGTCCTCTGACTCCCGACACCACCATCATAATAAAAAATGGAACCAAAAGGATACACCACATTGACATACCCATCATGCTTGTTGAATCTTGATAATAACTTTGTGCATCCAATAGAATGATGGAGTCGAAAAGGGAAAGACTAGGAGAAGAAAACATTCAAATATTCAACATAGTATAATATACTAGTTTACAACAAATGGAAAAAAAAAATTAAAACAAGAATGAGCTTTAGAGCCTACCTCTTTAGCACTCCAATGGTGGTTGAATATGACTATGGCAGCCTTCAATCTCCCTTCCAAGATCTCAAAAATGGCAACCTTCAATCTCCCTTTTGAGCTCTCCAATCTACCTATGGCAGCCTTCAATCTTCCTTCCAAGCTCTCCAATCTCCCTATAGCAGCCTTCAATTTATTGACGGTTGGACCATCGGACAGGTACTTTCGCACAGATCTAGTATTGGACGTATGGAAGTGGTCCAAAGGACCTTTTAGTAACTTTGGAAATTCACTTTAATTAAAAGAATTATTAAAGTAATTTTTTTTAATTACTGAGTTAGAAAATTTTTAATAAAATGTAATTTAATTACATTAGTGATTTAGACTTGATCTCAACCGTTGATCTCAAGTGAGGTGAGATCTAATCTCAACTATCAATCACTTTGGAGATTAGGGTTAGGAATTCAACTCAATGTTATAAAAGAAAGAAAAGGTGAAAGGAGAAGACACATCTATTGGGAGTCAATGACTCATAGAGAGAGCAAAGAAGGACTTTTGCTCAGTCCAAAGGAAAAGAGAAGCAAGTGGGCAGCAGCAGAGAGATTTGGTAGCAATGAGAGATTTGGGCAGTCTGTACAGTAGATCGGTGGCACATATAATCGCATGTACAGGTCGTACAAAACCCTATGCATCGTACAGACCACAGATATCGCGGATACGTGTCATATAGATAATATAGGGCCCAGGTACACATCGTATAGGCTACACAAGGCACAAGTACATGCCAGACAGACTGCACAGGCACGGATACACGCCATACAAGTTGCACAGGGCACGAGTACGTGATGGACAAACTACATAGGCGTGAGTATGCGTCGTATAGGCCGTACAAGGTCGTTGATAGGTCATACACTCGTGTGCAGAAGTGTTGGGAAATGCAGTTTTGGCTATAGTTTGTCTCTTCTTAGTGGGAAAATTTTCCCAGTTTGGGAGCCCTTGTAAGCTTGTAATCATTATTAATGAAAAACTGATTATGAAGGGCAGAAAATTTGTTGTGTATGTGTGATTGTGAAATTGGTCTCATTTGCTTCCGTTGTTTATTTTAGTTGATTATTACAGACAGTGTATTTTATTTTGAGTTGCAATTTAGTTTTCAGCAAGGAAATCACAAGGAAATAATTTATCGAGGCACTGGGATAAGAAAATTAACATGGTGTCAAAGCTTTCACTCTAAAGAGGAGAATGATTTCAGGAGATATCAGCAGATCTATAAACACAGCAGTGAAATTCTTGTGGGTGCTTGAAGGAATAAGCACACGACAGTTGATTTTGTTCAGATCTAGAAATGGCAGCAGCCAGTCTCAGATTTGAAGATAGGTTGGATCGAGCATCTAACTTCCTGTCTTGGGGGGTGAGGGTAACCTTGCTTTTGAAGGAACATGACCTTTGGGAGATTGTAGAAAAGGTTATTCATGTATTGATGGATGCATCACTAAAAGAGGCTCATGAGAAGAAGGGCATCAAATCCCAGAGAGTGATATGGATGTCGTGAAGGATCATTTGATCCCTCACTTGGCAGAGAATCAATCAACTAGAGAGATGTTCAAGACTCTAGTGGATTTGTTCCAGAGTGGCAACATGAACATGAACATGATCTTGAGGAACAAGCTCAGATCCATCCAAATGTCAAGGTCTTGTAATATTACCAGCTACTTCATGAGGATCAACCAGATACGTGATCATCTTCCAGCCATTGGGGAGAAAGTGGAGGACATACAACTTGTAAATGTGGCAATTAATGGTTTCACCAAGTCATGGGAACCATTTGTCAAGGAAGTTTGCACTCAGAAGAAACTTCCAAATGGGGAAAGGCTTTGGGATGATTGCATCCAGGAATAGACTCGGGAGGAGTCTAAAACCAGCAGGCAAGGAGATGGAGAGGAGAACCTGGCCCTGGTCAATCAAGCCAAGAAGGGAAAAGGAAAGGGTTCCAAGGGTAACAGTGAGGGATCTACCTCACAGTGGATGAAGAAGGACTTGAGTAAGATCAAGTTCTTCACGTTCCACAAGAATGGGCACTATGCATCATAGTGTCCATAGAAGAAGGGGAAGGGGAATCAACAACAGACAACAGCATCAGCAGAGACCCAGCTAGATGAGTTTGCAGCAAATTTTGAGGACTTATCACTAGTCTCCTGCCTTTCCACCAACACAGTCATGAGGAGTGTGTGGTAATTGGACAGTGGTGCATCGCGTCACATGACCAAAGCACGAGAGTTTTTCAATAGTCTAACGAAGAAAGACTCAAGGATCCATGTGGAGCTTAGTGACGATGCCAAGTATGCGGTGAAGGGTGAGGGAACTATCTTGTTCCATCTTGAGTCAGGTGGTTTGTTGGAGGCCTAGGATGTGCTATATGTACCAGGACTGAAGAAGAATTTTCTCTCAATCTCAATTTCAGAGGACAAGGGTTTTGTCATCATGTTGAAGAAAGGGAAAGTACTCATACGTCCAGAGGGAAATATCCTTGACACGGTAGTGAACATTGGGGTTAGAGAGGGAAATTTATACAGGTTGCAGGGCAAGCCTATTCAGGACTTGGTACATGACAGTGACAACCTGTGTGAACTATGGCACAGGAGGAGGGGACACCTGCACTACAAGGCATTGCCAATCTTAAGGGAGATTGTCACTAGTCTCCCAAATTCCAGTGTTGAGCAGCAGGGCATGTGAAAAGGGTGTGCACTTGGCAAGAATGCCAAGGTTGTTTTTCCAAGATGTGAGAGTAGGTCCAAGGGGATCTTGGATCTTATACATTCAAATGTGTGTGGACCGATGTCAGTGGCATCTGTGCAGGGAGCACTATATTATGTGACATTAATTGATGACTTTTCCAGGAAAACCTGGATCATCTTTATGAAAACCAAGGATGAGGTCTTTAGTCAATTTCGGGAGTTCAAGGCCCAGGTGGAGAACCAAACACGAAAGGGGATCAATGTCTAGGTCGAATAATGGGGGTGAGTACACCTCCAATGACTTCAAGGATTTCTGCAAGGAGGCAGGGATCAAGAGGGAGTTGACAGTCTCGTACAACCTTCAACAAAATGGGGTTGTGGAGAGAAAGAATCGGTCCATCATTGGTTTTTCTAGGGCTATGATACATGACCAGGATCTTCCTATGTTTCTTTGGGAAGAGGCGTGTAACATGGCAGTAAATGTGTAGAACAAGAGTCCTCACAGGATATTGGGGGACAAGACTAATGAGGAAGCATTCATAGTAGTGAAGCTAGAGATAAGACATTTGAGGATCTTTGGTTGTCAAGTATACATCCATGTGCATGTGGAGAAGAGGATGAAGCTAGAGCCCTCAGGTGAGAAGGGCATATTCTTGGGGTACAATGAGATTTCAAATTCTTACAGGATCTTTATTTCAACACAGAGGAAGATAGTTGTGAGTAGAGACGTTAAGTTCGAGGACAACTTGGCTTCTAGGAAGTCACATGACCCACTACCAATGACGGAGGATGAGGAGAAAGAGGGTTCAAAGGATGAGCAGCGCTCAGGAGCTCCCAGTTCAGGGAGTCAGACTTCTAGTGGGGAGGAGTTAACCCCTTATAGCTTTGTTAGGAGACCCAAGTGGTTTACGCAAACATTGAAGGATGCGCAAGAGCATGTTGAGGCTCCTAGGAGCACATTCAGGGAGAGCAGGCCTCCGAAGAAGTTTCCAAACTTTATGGCACTAATGAGTAACATCATTGAAAAAGCAGCTGACCAGCAGGTATAACAATATGTCATGGTGTAGGATGATGTGTGGGACATTGTGTCAGGATTGGAGGGACAGCCCATTCTAGGTGGCTCTTAGAGAAGTACCTTCCTCACTAAGAGGGAGTGTTGATGATTGTAGCATCAAACAAGTACTTCCGCACAGATCTAGTGTCAAACGTGTGGAAGTCGTCACAAGGACCTTTCAAGAACTTTGGAAATTCACTTTAATTAAAGGAATTATTAAAGTGAATGTCTTTTTAATTATTGAGTTACAAAAAGTTTAATAAAATGTAATTTAATTACATTAGTGATTTAGACTTAATCTCAACTATTGATCTCAAGTGATGTGAGATCTAATCTCAACCGTCAATCATTTTGGAGATTAGGGTTAGGGATTCAACTCAATGTTATAAAAGGAATCCAAGGTGAAAGGAGAAGACACATCTATTGGGAGACAATGATTCATAGCGAGAGAAAAGAAGGAATTTTTCTCAATCCAAAGGAGAAGAGAAGCAAGTGGGCAACAACATAGAGATATGGTAGCAAGGGCAGATCTTGGCAATCTGTATAGTAGGTACAAGTCGTACAGAACCATAGAGGCCACAGGTACGCTTTGTACAGACCATAGAGGTCGGAAATACGCATTGTACAGATAGTACAAGACACAAGCACACGTTGTACAAGCTACACAGGGCACAGGTACGCATCAGACAGATTGCACAAGTACATGTACACATCGTATAGGGATGCTGATAAGTTGTACAATCGTGTGCAGAAGTGTTGGGAAACAAGGTTTTGCCTATAGTTTTTGTCTCTTTTCTCAGTGGGCGTATTTTCCCAATTTGGGAGCAGCCCTTGTAAGCTTGGAATCGTTATTAACAAAAAGTTGATTTTGAAGGGTAGAAAATGTGTTGACTATGTGTGATTGTGAAATTGGTCTCATTTGCTTTCATTGTTTATTTCAGTTAATTATTCCAATCAGTGTATTTTATTCTGTGAGATGCAATTTAATTTTCAACAAGGAAATCACAAAGAAACAATTTATCTAAGCACTGGGATTAGAAAATTAAAACAATCTCCCTTCAATCTCCTCAAGACCTAGCAAGAAACCCACTCAAAACCATCCTAGCAAAGATGAGTGAAATGACAAATAGAATGAGAGAAAAATGGAGTGAGTGAGTGTTTTAATCCTAACAAACCCTAACCATGCCTTTTGGAACCACGTGGAACTTTGACTTCATTCTCAAACCCAAAAAAAAATTGTTAATTTCGCCTCATCGCGTGGAAGCAATGAGTGAGTGCTTTTTTGCTCCTGGGAGCATTTAGGTGTTGAATTTTAATGCTTAGCTCATGCACATGTGGTTTATTTCAATTTAGCATGTACTTCAACCATAAACAATACAACAATACCATACACAAGTGTTGCATTAACCAAGATCACAAGAAGAATAACCATGCACAAGAACACAAGAGTTTATCCTAGGAAAATCCTTCTCAATCAAGCGAAAAACTCATCAATCCTTTGATATAGAGTCCAGAGAAGATCCCCCACACCATAAACCCTAGAGCACACAAGAGAATGCTACTTGACCTTGAAACTTGCGCCCAAGAAAGATGCACACTTCAGCCGTACAAGTATTGCTGAAATTATGAGATGACAAGTGAAGTGAGTAAAATCCACAATGAGGATCTCCTCCTATTTATACAAGACCTAACATAGCAATAGGTGTGTCTATTGGCACAATAGGGCTGACCTCTTCAACTGAATAATATAATTAATCTTTGACACAATATTAATTATCTTTACATGGTGGGGCCAACTTGTACCCTTTACAACACAAATTAGGGTTACAACAAATCTTACTATCAAACAATATAGCAAGGATCTCTCTCATCCTGTAGTGCTCATCCACTAGGGACACGTCCACCTGTGCTCACCCACAAGGACGTCACACTCAACAGATTAACTCAACTGAGTCCACAGGAGTATCATTTGGAGAACCATCTCAAGCCAACTCAACTAAGTTAATAGGACTACAAGGCAGGAGACCATCTTAAGCTGACTCAACTCAGTCCAAAGGAGTACAAGGCAGGAGACCATCTCAAGTCATCTCAACTCAGTCCAGAGGAGTAGACAAGAGACCATATGTCATCACAACTCAGTCCAGAGCCTGACGCACACCCATCACATGGGCACACCCAACACATGGGCTCTCTCACAGATCGTCTCAACTCGGTCCAGAGGAGAACGACCTGGAGAATGTCACATGACGTTGTAATCATCAACACTCCCTCTCAGTTAGGGAGGCATTCTCCATTAGACCAAGTCTCTCATGGAAGTACTCGGACTTTGTCTTGGCAAGCGGTTTGGTAAAGACATCTACAACTTGCTCGTGTGTAGAAAGGTACTGCACATGTACTGCTTTCCTTTGCACCATATCTCTGATATAATGGTATTTGATCTCAATGTGTTTCAATTTATCGTGAAACATAGGACTCTCGGAGAGCTTCACATAGCTCTGGTTATCGCAATGGATAATGGTGGAATCCATCTCATGTCCAAACAAGTCTGCAAGGAGCTTGCAAAGCCACACTGCTTCACGGACTGCCACACACAATGCAATATACTCTGCTCTACGGTACTCAAAGACACAGAAGTTTGTTTCCTATTGCACCAGGAAACCATGGCAGATCCCAAAGTGAAACAACAACTGAATGTGCTCTTCTGGTCCACTACACTCCCTTCCTAATCTGCATCGGCATATCCCTGCAATCTCATGTCTATACCAGAGGCATATCTCAGGTCATAACCAATTGTGCCTCGTAGATATCTCAACACATGCTTCTCTGCTATCCAGTGTGTCTATCTCAGTTGACTCATAAACTAACTGAGTCCACTCACTGCATAGCATATATCAGGTCTGGTGTTAATCAGATACATCAATGATCCAATCAGTTGTCTATAAATATGTGGATCAATCTCGCCTGACTCAGAAGAAGCCTCATTCATCTTCTTCAAATTCATCACCATCGGTGTAGGCATGGATTTGCAGTATGTCATACCGGATCTCTTCAATATCTCGACTGTATAATTTCCTTGACTCAGGAAAATCTCATCAGTCCTCTGCCATACTTCTAGTCCCAAGAAGTAGTGCATCATACCAAGGTCCTTCATCTTAAATTCAGAAGTCAATGCATGCTTGCATTCAACAATAAGACTTTCTGAACCGGTGAGGAATAAGTCATCAACGTATAGGACCAAAATCAGGCACTCGTCACCAACAATGTGGTAGTATAGGTTAGAATCAACAACACTCTTGTTGAATCCCAAACTCATCAAGTATCCATCAATCTTCTCATACCACGCACGAGGTGCATGTTTTAGTCCATACAGGGCTTTCTTCAACCTGCACACGTGAGACTTTTTCTCATGTATCATGAATCCATTTGTCTTCTCAATGTAAACTTCTTCCTCAATCTCACCATTAAGAAAGGTTGTGTTTACATCCATTTGATGCAGTCTCCAACCCATGGATGCAGCTAGGGAAATAATCATACAGATGGAAGTGTATCAGGAAACAGGAGCAAATGTCTCCTCATAATCTATTCCCTCTACCTGAGAGAATCCTCTAACCACAAATCTCGCTTTGTACTTCCCGACACTTCCATCAGTTGCATGTTTGATCTTATAGATCCACTTGGAAGTCACTACAGACTTCCCTTCCGATCTCGGAACAATATCCTACACATCATTCTTCATGATGGACTAATACTCTTTTGTCATGGCATCTTGCCAAACATGTTGACCTATTGCGTCTCCATGACAAGAAGGATCAGTATCAATGATGTGGCTCATAGCTGAAACATAGCTCAAAAATCTTTGTGGTCTCTTGCTCTCTCGGAATGTACCACGAGGAGTTGCATGTCCCTCTGCCTCCTGCAGAGTCTGTCGAGCCTAGGCATGCCTCTTATGGCCTACTGCAATGTCTCTGGGAACATCAACAGGATCAACTGGATGAACTGGATCAATAATTGTCTCCCTTTGAACTATTGAAGGGGGAGAAGGTATTGTCTCTTCATTCTTCTCGCTACCAATCTCCATCTAAGATTCTCTGGATCGTCAAAAGGCTATCTCTTCCTCAAAGGTGACATCTCTGCTCACCTTGATCTGTCTCTGACCAGGGATGTAGATCTGGTATGCCTTCGAAGATTCATTGTACCCCATGAATGTACCCCTTCTGCCTGAAGGGTCTAGCTTGGTCCTCTTCTCCTTAGGTACATGAAAGTATACTGGACACCCAAATATCCTGAAGTGTCCAACCTCAGGCTTCACTCCGGTCAAGGCTTCTTCGGGAGTCATGTTCTTCAGAATTTGATGAGGACTCTTGTTCTGAACATACATTGTTTTCATGGATGCCTCTGCCCATAGAATCATAGGTAGATTATGATCATGTATCATCGCTTTGGTTGCCTCAATAATGGTTCTGTGCTTCCTCTCTGCAACCCCATTCTGTTGAGGGTTATAAGGAACGTTGTACTCCTTCTTGATCCCTGCCTCAATACAGAAATCACTGAAATCCCTAAAGGTGTACTCTCCTCCATTATCTGATCTCAGCTCCTTGATCCTCCTCCCGGTTAGGTTCTCAACCTGAGCTTTAAACTCTTGAAGTCTCGCAAGGACTCCATCCTTGGTCTTCAAGAAGTAAATCCACGTCTTCCGAGAGTGATCATCATGTTAGCTTTTTAGCTC
>ML838985.1:75576-96354 GCA_009831015.1 Picea engelmannii
TGACGGTTGAGATTAGATCTCACATCACTTGAGATCAATAGTTGAGATTAAGTCTAAATCACTAATGTAATTAAATTACATTTTATTAAACTTTTTGTAACTCAATAATTAAAAAGACATTCACTTTAATAATTCCTTTAATTAAAGTGAATTTCCAAAGTTCTTGAAAGGTCCTTGTGACGACTTCCACACGTTTGACACTAGATCTGTGCGGAAGTACTTGTTTGATGCTACAATCATCAACACTCCCTCTTAGTGAGGAAGGTACTTCTCTAAGAGCCACCTAGAATGGGCTGTCCCTCCAATCCTGACACAATGTCCCACACATCATCCTACACCATGACATATTGTTATACCTGCTGGTCAGCTGCTTTTTCAATGATGTTACTCATTAGTGCCATAAAGTTTGGAAACTTCTTCGGAGGCCTGCTCTCCCTGAATGTGCTCCTAGGAGCCTCAACATGCTCTTGCGCATCCTTCAATGTTTGCGTAAACCACTTGGGTCTCCTAACAAAGCTATAAGGGGTTAACTCCTCCCCACTAGAAGTCTGACTCCCTGAACTGGGAGCTCCTGAGCGCTGCTCATCCTTTGAACCCTCTTTCTCCTCATCCTCCGTCATTGGTAGTGGGTCATGTGACTTCCTAGAAGCCAAGTTGTCCTCGAACTTAACGTCTCTACTCACAACTATCTTCCTCTGTGTTGAAATAAAGATCCTGTAAGAATTTGAAATCTCATTGTACCCCAAGAATATGCCCTTCTCACCTGAGGGCTCTAGCTTCATCCTCTTCTCCACATGCACATGGATGTATACTTGACAACCAAAGATCCTCAAATGTCTTATCTCTAGCTTCACTACTATGAATGCTTCCTCATTAGTCTTGTCCCCCAATATCCTGTGAGGACTCTTGTTCTACACATTTACTGCCATGTTACACGCCTCTTCCCAAAGAAACATAGGAAGATCCTGGTCATGTATCATAGCCCTAGAAAAACCAATGATGGACCGATTCTTTCTCTCCACAACCCCATTTTGTTGAAGGTTGTACGAGACTGTCAACTCCCTCTTGATCCCTGCCTCCTTGCAGAAATCCTTGAAGTCATTGGAGGTGTACTCACCCCCATTATTCGACCTAGACATTGATCCCCTTTCGTGTTTGGTTCTCCACCTGGGCCTTGAACTCCCGAAATTGACTAAAGACCTCATCCTTGGTTTTCATAAAGATGATCCAGGTTTTCCTGGAAAAGTCATCAATTAATGTCACATAATATAGTGCTCCCTGCACAGATGCCACTGACATCGGTCCACACACATTTGAATGTATAAGATCCAAGATCCCCTTGGACCTACTCTCACATCTTGGAAAAACAACCTTGGCATTCTTGCCAAGTGCACACCCTTTTCACATGCCCTGCTGCTCAACACTGGAATTTGGGAGACTAGTGACAATCTCCCTTAAGATTGGCAATGCCTTGTAGTGCAGGTGTCCCCTCCTCCTGTGCCATAGTTCACACAGGTTGTCACTGTCATGTACCAAGTCCTGAATAGGCTTGCCCTGCAACCTGTATAAATTTCCCTCTCTAACCCCAATGTTCACTACCGTGTCAAGGATATTTCCCTCTGGACGTATGAGTACTTTCCCTTTCTTCAACATGATGACAAAACCCTTGTCCTCTGAAATTGAGATTGAGAGAAAATTCTTCTTCAGTCCTGGTACATATAGCACATCCTAGGCCTCCAACAAACCACCTGACTCAAGATGGAACAAGATAGTTCCCTCACCCTTCACCGCATACTTGGCATCGTCACTAAGCTCCACATGGATCCTTGAGTCTTTCTTCGTTAGACTATTGAAAAACTCTCGTGCTTTGGTCATGTGACGCGATGCACCACTGTCCAATTACCACACACTCCTCATGACTGTGTTGGTGGAAAGGCAGGAGACTAGTGATAAGTCCTCAAAATTTGCTGCAAACTCATCTAGCTGGGTCTCTGCTGATGCTGTTGTCTGTTGTTGATTCCCCTTCCCCTTCTTCTATGGACACTATGATGCATAGTGCCCATTCTTGTGGAACGTGAAGAACTTGATCTTACTCAAGTCCTTCTTCATCCACTGTGAGGTAGATCCCTCACTGTTACCCTTGGAACCCTTTCCTTTTCCCTTCTTGGCTTGATTGACCAGGGCCAGGTTCTCCTCTCCATCTCCTTGCCTGCTGGTTTTAGACTCCTCCCGAGTCTATTCCTGGATGCAATCATCCCAAAGCCTTTCCCCATTTGGAAGTTTCTTCTGAGTGCAAACTTCCTTGACAAATGGTTCCCATGACTTGGTGAAACCATTAATTGCCACATTTACAAGTTGTATGTCCTCCACTTTCTCCCCAATGGCTGGAAGATGATCACGTATCTGGTTGATCCTCATGAAGTAGCTGGTAATATTACAAGACCTTGACATTTGGATGGATCTGAGCTTGTTCCTCAAGATCATGTTCATGTTCATGTTGCCACTCTGGAACAAATCCACTAGAGTCTTGAACATCTCTCTAGTTGATTGATTCTCTGCCAAGTGAGGGATCAAATGATCCTTCACGACATCCATATCACTCTCTGGGATTTGATGCCCTTCTTCTCATGAGCCTCTTTTAGTGATGCATCCATCAATACATGAATAACCTTTTCTACAATCTCCCAAAGGTCATGTTCCTTCAAAAGCAAGGTTACCCTCACCCCCCAAGACAGGAAGTTAGATGCTCGATCCAACCTATCTTCAAATCTGAGACTGGCTGCTGCCATTTCTAGATCTGAACAAAATCAACTGTCGTGTGCTTATTCCTTCAAGCACCCACAAGAATTTCACTGCTGTGTTTATAGATCTGCTGATATCTCCTGAAATCATTCTCCTCTTTAGAGTGAAAGCTTTGACACCATGTTAATTTTCTTATCCCAGTGCCTCGATAAATTATTTCCTTGTGATTTCCTTGCTGAAAACTAAATTGCAACTCAAAATAAAATACACTGTCTGTAATAATCAACTAAAATAAACAACGGAAGCAAATGAGACCAATTTCACAATCACACATACACAACAAATTTTCTGCCCTTCATAATCAGTTTTTCATTAATAATGATTACAAGCTTACAAGGGCTCCCAAACTGGGAAAATTTTCCCACTAAGAAGAGACAAACTATAGCCAAAACTGCATTTCCCAACACTTCTGCACACGAGTGTATGACCTATCAACGACCTTGTACGGCCTATACGACGCATACTCACGCCTATGTAGTTTGTCCATCACGTACTCGTGCCCTGTGCAACTTGTATGGCGTGTATCCGTGCCTGTGCAGTCTGTCTGGCATGTACTTGTGCCTTGTGTAGCCTATACGATGTGTACCTGGGCCCTATATTATCTATATGACACGTATCCGCGATATCTGTGGTCTGTACGATGCATAGGGTTTTGTACGACCTGTACATGCGATTATATGTGCCACCGATCTACTGTACAGACTGCCCAAATCTCTCATTGCTACCAAATCTCTCTGCTGCTGCCCACTTGCTTCTCTTTTCCTTTGGACTGAGCAAAAGTCCTTCTTTGCTCTCTCTATGAGTCATTGACTCCCAATAGATGTGTCTTCTCCTTTCACCTTTTCTTTCTTTTATAACATTGAGTTGAATTCCTAACCCTAATCTCCAAAGTGATTGATAGTTGAGATTAGATCTCACCTCACTTGAGATCAACGGTTGAGATCAAGTCTAAATCACTAATGTAATTAAATTACATTTTATTAAAAATTTTCTAACTCAGTAATTAAAAAAAATTACTTTAATAATTCTTTTAATTAAAGTGAATTTCCAAAGTTACTAAAAGGTCCTTTGGACCACTTCCATACGTCCAATACTAGATCTGTGCGAAAGTACCTGTCCGATGGTCCAACCGTCAATAAATTGAAGGCTGCTATAGGGAGATTGGAGAGCTTGGAAGGAAGATTGAAGGCTGCCATAGGTAGATTGGAGAGCTCAAAAGGGAGATTGAAGGTTGCCATTTTTGAGATCTTGGAAGGGAGATTGAAGGCTGCCATAGTCATATTCAACCACCATTGGAGTGCTAAAGAGGTAGGCTCTAAAGCTCATTCTTGTTTTAATTTTTTTTTTCCATTTGTTGTAAACTAGTATATTATACTATGTTGAATATTTGAATGTTTTCTTCTCCTAGTCTTTCCCTTTTCGACTCCATCATTCTATTGGATGCACAAAGTTATTATCAAGATTCAACAAGCATGATGGGTATGTCAATGTGGTGTATCCTTTTGGTTCCATTTTTTATTATGATGGTGGTGTCGGGAGTCAGAGGACATTGAAGTACCCATGATAGTGAGGAAGAAATAGAAGTAGACAACACATACCATGGAGAGGAGGAAAATCTGGAAGGGGATGATGAAAATGAAAATGATAGTGATGATGCAAAAAAACCCAAAGAGATCTTAACACCCTTGTGGAAATATGTGACAAGGCTTGGGGGAGGGAAAGGGGGTGAAACCACAAAATTTACATGCCATCATTGTCATAAAACTTACATAGGTTCCTATACATGTGTGAGAAAGTATCTATGTGGGATTATGCCATGGGATGAAGGTAAGACTATAGGAGTGAAAACTTGTGTGGAAGTGCGACTCAAAGACATAATCAAATACCAAAAGGAAGAGGAGGTAACACAAAAAAAATCCAAAAAATCAAGGGTTTCACATGAGAGTTCACAAAGAATGCTCAGTGGTCGATCCCCATCCCCCCATGCTAGTGGATTCTTGCCTTCACATTCAGGGTGTAGAAACAATATCAGATTTCCTTGACAAAGGTTGTAGGGATGATGTGGATGCAAAATTATTTAGGCTTCTCTATGCATGCGATGTACCATTCAATGTTCTTCACTCACCCTATTGGCATAAAATGGTACAAGCTATCAATGGTGCCCCTAAAGGATAAAAGAGCCTTGGGTATGACAAATCTAGAACCTTGGGACTTGACATGGAAAGAGCCAAAATCCATGGTGCTCTAGGAAACTTTACAAATGCTAGTGACCATTACGGGATTACGAGGTATCAATTGTATCTAATGGTTGGACAAATTTTAAAGGCAAAACATTGATAAATATTATTGGTGTGTCTGCTAGTGGTGCGGTCTTCCTTTCAGCCCATGAATACTCAGATTGCTACAAGACCGATATTAATATTGCAAAAGCCTTGATTAAAACCCTTAAAGAGATTGGGCCCTACAATGTCATTCAAGTCATCACTAATAATGCTACTAATTGTAAGGCAACCAGAACAATCATTGAGGATAAGTGCCCCAATATATATTGGTCAGGGTGTTTGGTTCACACAATGAACCTTTTGATGCATGATATTATTAAAATGAAGGACCATGATTATATATGGATTGGTGCTTTGTACAAGAGAAGGAAGAAGATGATAAAATTTATTACTAATCATACCATGGCCCACTTCATTTTCTACAATCACTCCAAGTTGGAGTTACTAAAGATTGCAAAGACTAGATTTTCTAGCTATTATCTCACCTTCAAGTGCCTTTTGAAGGTAAGAGATGCATTGGCTAGTATGGTCTCAAGTGATTCATAGAAGGATCTGAAAGACAGGGCTACATTCACATTTGATAGATATGAATTTCAGGAGGTTGAGGACACGATGCTTGATGGTCATTTTTGGCAACAAATTAGGCATATTCTACAGTTCATCAAACACATTTATGGTATGATTCGGTTTGCAGATACAGATCAACCAATGATTGGGGAGGTGTATGAGAAGATGGATAGCATGCTAGGCCAAATCAAAGACATTGTTGAGCGGAGGGATGCGATCTTGTTGGATCATATCCATAAACATGTGGTTAAAAGGTGGGATAATCTGAATGTTCCACACCATGCACTAACATATGTCCTTACACCAAAATATTATTCTCCATCTTGGTTGGCCCAAGCAACACTTGGGGGTGGGGTTAGGAGAAAACCACACAGAGATCCAAAGGTGAAAAATGGGTATATGCCTGCTTTAGACAACTTGGTACTTGAGGAAGAGGAGTGTGCTTGAATATGTTAAGTTTTGATGGTTAAGATGATGCATGTAGTTTATTTCATTTTAGCATGAACTGAACCATAAACAAATGCAACAACACCATACACAAGTGTTGCAATAACCAAGATCACAAGAAGAATAACCATGCACAAGAAGACAAGAAGTATCTTGGGAAAACCCTTCTCAAACAAGGGAAAAACCCAACAATCCTTTGCTATATTCTCAAGAGAAGATCCCCCAACACCATAGACCTAGCACACAAAAGGGTGCTTACCAAAAAATAGAACATAGCGCCCAAGAGAGGTGTGCACTTTAGCTGTACATGCACTTGCAGAAATTTCCAAATGACAAGTGAGAGTGTGTAATCCTCAATGGGGATTCACCTTTATTTATACAAGAACTGACACAACAAAAGGTGTGTCTATTGGCACAATAGGGCCGACCTCAATAACTCAATAATATCATTATACAAATATTAATGATCTTTCACATATTGATCCAAAAAGGATCTTGAGAAGGTTAAGAACAACTCAGAACTCGCAAAGGCAACTTAGAACACTCAAATGGCTCCAGTGTACAGAGAAAGGACAAAAATTTAAAGTTGCCAAAACTCAGTGAAAATGACGTGATCGCGAAGAGCGCATCGCAAGATTTCTAATGACGCAAATGGCTCGTCAAACAAAGTTACGGATTGAAAGATATTCACAGTCAAAGTTTGGTCAACCTAGCCCAATCAACAAGGGATGAGTCCGCATTCGTACTGCTTACGTCAACATCCATACAGATGATGTCATCATCTGTACAATGCACGTGGCAGGAGCAGGGAAGTGACATGTGGAATGCTGACGTGGCTACACCAAAGGCTGCCATGTGTCACCCAGTTATTGGATTTTTGGACCAATCGGATCGTGCTACGTGGTAGTCTGTAGAGTTGACGTGGCATGCTGATGTGGCGTGATGGCATGGCATGCTGACTTGGAAAGGGGTAGCATGGCCCAATGAGAGTTCACCATGTGGCCTAATTAGGGCCTGCCACGTGGAAGGTAGGAAATGCACAAGGACAACCCATGAACTAATTTTGAAACAAAAATAGTGGTGGGTCTGCCAAATATGGTGGACCAAACCAAATATAGTCATTGTTAAATCTCGTTGGAGGACCTTCTAGCGACACTGCTAAAGTTAGTGGAATGGATACTACATCATATACACCAGAAACAAACAAACCAAAAATGGAGTCCATGGGGATCGACCCCAGAACCTTCGCCTTAAAACTTCTGCCCCTAACCACTAGGCCATGGGTGCCACTTGGTACTATCGTGTGCATTTTTTATTAAAATGGGTATTCGCCCAACCACAAAGGAGGAGGCGCAGACCGTATGACTTGCCGGACATGGTTTTTGAGGGAGGTATAGTCATTATTGAAAGTTGCAGAGGGCATGGAAATCGAGATAGAATTCTTCTTGGGCCTGGGAGTGCCAGAGTTGGATCGAGGCGTGGAGACAATCATTTTTGGGTAATTCGACGCCAAAAATTCAATGGTGTTGTCTGTTTTATGATCTGAGCATTATTTCTGCAGTGTGATTTTAGAATGAGGTATACTTATGTATTTTGCCAAGTTCTTTTGCCGAGTTAATGAAAGAGCCTACCCATTTGAGAGCAGGACCCGAAGACGTAGTCCACCAGGAACGAACTCCATTATCAATTTTTTGTGTTCAAATCTGATGCTTATGTCTCTTCATTTTTGAGTTTTTCCTTCTTTAATGGTGCACTTTAATTTATGCTCATTTAATGCAATTCTTTATAAGTCTTGATGAAAAGATCCCAGATCATGTTGGTATCAGAGCAGTTGTCTTTGACTTGAATTGTTGAGTGTGAATGCTTACTAGGGCCAAGCATAAGCAGGGTGAAGGAACTCTTAAGACTTTCAATCTCGAAGTTGGTCGTGCATCCCGAAGGAAGAAAATCGCAGAAGAGGACGAGCGTGATGAACAGGAGAAAAACTTTCACATGGTCTTTTATCGCATGTCAAAAATGGTCGAACGAATGTATGGAGGTTACGAAAAGAGGATGAAGAAGAAAGGGAAGAAAAATGAAGCACATACAGATGATGATGCTTCGGTAAACCAAGGGGTTGGAGGAGATCCTTCTGAGCCTCTGTCTACACCTTGAAGTTCTAGTTCTTCTTCCTTTGAGCATTCTCATCATTCTAGCCATAAATCCTCTTTTAAGAAACCATTATTAAAGCTTGATGTAAAATTTGCTTTACCTATGTTTAATGGAGATGCTAATCCTGAAAAGCTAGATAATTGGATCCGACAGGTTGAAGTGTATTGCCGTGTCCAACATATTGATGAAGAGGAAGTTAAAGTGAAAATGGCTTCTCTTCGGTTGGAAGGCACCGCTCTCGTATGGTGGGAGAGCAAGCTTCAGGACATAAGTAAGTGTGGTAATCTTATTTCCTCATGGTCAAAATTCTAATCAGCGATAAGGAAGCAATTTTATCCATTAGGGTATTTACATAAAACAATGATGGAATAACAAACTTTAAGGCAAAGTAAAGGTCAAACTGTACAAAGTTTCACAGAAGAATTTAGAAAGAAATATCTTACATTGAATATTCCTTTGGATTCTTATGAAACTTTAATGAAGTATATTGGTGCACTTCATAGTTATATTCGTCATACTTTGCTCTTGTTTAACCCCACTAGTCTTGACGAAGTTTGTGTGCAAGCCACTCACCTTGAGAACAAGGGGAAACATGTTCAAGAAGATCCCACAAAGAAACCTTTCAATTTCCTACAAAATACTTTTAAGAAGTTTAAAATGAAGGACAAGAAGACCGCTACAATAACGAGAGAAGGAGGAAAACCATCTTGCATTCATTGCAAGAAGAGCAGTCACGATGAAGAATACTATTGGAAATTGCATCCAGAAAATAAACTAAAACAGTTCGGTGGAAAGGGGAAGACAAAGACCATTGCTACAGTGTAGCAAGATCTTGGTTCCGATTTAGGAGATGAAGGAAAGATCACAACGGTTGGAGTACAAGGTAAAGATTCTCTTCATGCTAGTTCTAGTTCCAATGATGAATCTCATGTTGATGAACGAAAGATGAATGAATTATTTCATATAAGAGTTGTATCTAGATTCTAAACATATTAAGATAGATACATTATTTGATCTGGGTTCCCAAGTAAACTTAATATCTGAAGCACTTGTCAAGAAGATGGGTCTTGAAACAAAACTACATCCGAAGCCTTATCCTCTTGGTTGGGTATGTGATAAAGCAAAACTTAATGTCACCAAACAATGTAGGATCATATTTTCTATTGTTTCAAAGTTGATCGATGAAGTGGATTTGGATGTTGTACCACTTGATATATGTGGCATAGTGTTGGGAACTCCTTATCTTTATGATAGAAAAACATTCTTCTTTTGTCATGAGAATAAATACCACCTTACTAAAGGGGGAGTGGAATATATTGTTAGAGCTCACAACATGAGGGTAAATACAACACTTGTTAGTGCAGGGAAAATTAAAAGACTCATAAACACTAATAATAAATATGTAGTCATGGTCGTTAGAGAGAAAGATGTCGGGAGATTCGATGCTTTCCAAGGGTGTGATCCATCTCATAAGAATGAATTAATTGATATTGTTTCCAAGTATGATGATATTTTTCAGGAACTGGATGGATTACCTCCTAAGAGGGAAATTCAACATGAGATACATCTTCAGCAGGATTCTCCTCTTCCTAATGTGGGCATGTACATGATGTCAGTTGTGGAGATGACAGAGATCAGGAAGCAGGTACATGGATTATTGGATCAAGGGGTCATCAGGCCCAGTTCATCTCCTTGTGGTTCTCCGATCGTGATGGTGCCAAAGAAAGATGGCACATGGCGAATGTGTGTCGATTACCGGGCTTTAAATAAAATCACGATGAAAAATTGATACCCTCTTCCTCACATGGATGATTTACTTGATCAATTGAAGAATGTTGTTGATATCATCAAATCAAAGTCGCAGAACATGATGCATGGAAAACTGCCTTTAAAACTAAACAAGGATTGTTTGACTGGTTAGTTATGCCATTTGGGTTTTGTAATGCTCCAACAACTTTCATGCGTGTGATGAATGATGTATTCAGGCCTTTCCTAGATGACTTTGTGATTGTATATTTAGACGACATTCTTGTTTTTAGCGGGACTTGGGATGAGCATGTGAGGGATGTAAAGTAAGTATTGGATACTTTGCAAAGGGAAAAAATGTATGTAAAATTATCTAAATGTGAATTTGGCAAGATTGCACTTGTGTACTTGGGTCATATTATAGGAGGACGATGATTGAAAGTTGATCCTTCCAAAATTGATGTAATTGTAAAATGGCCTGAGCCAAAGAGTGTAACCGAAGTCCAAAGCTTTGTAGGTGCAGTTTAGTATTGGAGGAGATTCATTCCCAACTTCTCCTTTATAGCAACTCCTTTGCATGCCTTAACCACTGTGAATAACACTTTTCAGTGGGAAGGAAAGAAACATTTTTTTTTCAATATTTTGAAGGAGAAGATCAATACCGCACCAATATTAGCACTATCGAATATTCAACAACCTTTTGAGATCGAGACAAATTCCAATGGATATGCCATGGGTGCAGTATTGATCCAATATCGTAAGCCTATCTGTTACCACTCAGAAACTTTTAACTAAGTTGTTGTTAACTATCCTACATATGATAAAGAGTTGTATGCATTAATCCAAAGAATAAATAAATGGACGCACTACTTGTTAGGGAATGAAACAATCATACATACAGATCACCAACCCTTACAGTATCTTCAAGCACAGACCAAATTGCAACAATATCGACACTACAGGTGGATGGGTTTTCTACAACAATCTCATTTGGTAATCAAGTACAAAAAGGGTACAAATAACAAGGTAGCTGATATGCTTTCTAGACCTCCTATTGTTGCTTCTATTATTTTGAAGAATACTTCTTTATCTCATGATAGCTATGTATAACAGTATGCCATCGATGAAGATTTTAAGGTATTATATGCGAAGCTAACCTTTGGTGCACAGGTAGAGAATTATTGTCTGCAGGGAAAACTACTCTACCATCTTGGAAAACTATGTATTCCTACAAGTGAACGAGTCCATGTAATATGAGAAGCTCACACTTCTCTTATGTCTGGGCATTTTAGGGTAGGAAAGACTATGGCTCATTTGTAGAGGTTTTTTTATTGGCCTCAAATGAAAGAAATTGTAACTAAATATGTAAAGGGGTGTGTGATGTGTTCTACTTGTAATCCCACTAATAGAAAACTGGGGATATACTCACCACTACCTGTTCCATCCCATCCATGGGAAAGTGTTTCCATGGATTTTTTAGGGGTTTACCAATGACAAAAGGGGGTCATGATTATTTGTATGTTGTAGTGGATAGGTTCAACAAGATGTGTATATTGATGCCATGTAAAAAGCAGGTCACTGCAGACTGCTAATCTCTTCTTTCAGTATGTTTGGGTTCACTTTGGATTATCCACATCCATTGTCTTGGATTGAGATACTAGATTCCTTGGGGACTTTTGGACTAACTTGTGGAGGATGATGGACACCAAATTGAAGAGGAGGACTGCTTTCCATCCACAGACCGACGGAAAGACAGAGGTGGTAAACCGAACAATGGTACTTTTGCTTCGAGGCTACTACAACAAGCATCCCAAGTTATGGGATGAACATATACCCTATGTAAAACATGCGTACAACCGAGATTTACATTCATCCACTCAGATTTCACCTTTTGAGACATGTTTTGGGTACCTACCAAAGGTTCCTTTGGACTTGATGTATGGGAGAGATTTCGATGTGAATGAAGAACGAACAGAGGACAGAGCCCGCAAGTTCATCCAGAGAATCCAACAGATACGCCAGGTAGTCAGGGAACAATTGGATAAAAGTCAAGCATGGTATAAAGCTCGGCATGACAAGCACAAAATTGATCATCAGTTCCAGGTTGGAGACCGGGTATGGCTTCACATCAGTAAGGAGATATTGAAGGGCGAAGGCAAGAAACTCAAGCCCATTTGTTATGGACCCTTCACTATCTTGGAAAAAAGTGGTACCAATGCTTTTCGTCTGCATCTTCCACCTTACATGCAGATTTACTCAGTTGTGAACGTTGAGAACTTGAAACTTTTTGAGCCTCCCATGATCATGGATCAAGATGAGGAAGCTTCAATACCTTCAGTTGATGAGTTCGCACTTGAGTTCTTGGATGAGCTATAGGAAAATATCATCATGGACTGGAGGACGAGGACTGCACGCAGGGGTGATGTTGATTATCTTCATGTAGGATTAAAAGGCACACATCCAAGCAAGGCAAAGTGGATCGAGAAGGACAAAGTCAGGGGACTCTTCCCTCACTTACTTGTTGATTGATGAAAGCTTTGGTGGTCCAAAAATCTCTTAGTGGGAAGGCGTGATCCAAAAAGGATCCAGAGAAGGCTAAGAACAACTCAGAACTCACAGAGGCAACTAAGAACGCTCAGAATGGCTCCAGCAGACAGAGAAAGGACAAAAATTCAAAATTCCCAAAATTCAGTGAAAATGGCATGATAATGAAGAGTGCGTGACAATATTTCTAATGACGCAAACGACTCATCAAACAAAGTTACATATTGAAATATATTTGCAGTCAAAGTTTGGTCAACCTAGCCTAGTCAACAGCGGATGAGTCAACATCTGTACTACTGATGTCGACATCCATACAGATGACATCATCATTTGTACATCGTACGTGGCAGGAGCAGGGAAGTGACACATGGCATGCTGATGTCAACATGATGATGTGGCAGTACAAAGACTACCACGTGTCACCCAATTATTGGCTTTTAGACATATCCATGGACCAATAGGATCGTGCCACATGGCAGTCCATACAGTCCGTACAGTTGACGTGGCATGTTGACTTGGCAGTGGGTAGCGTGGCCCAATGAGAGGCCGCCACATGGCCCAATTAGGGGTTTCCACGTGGCAAGTGAGAAATGCACAAGGACAGCCCGCGAACAAATTTTGAAACAAAAATAGTCATTGTTAAATCTCGTTGGAGGACCTTCTAGCGGCATCGCTAAAGTTAGCGGAACGGATAATACATTGTATACAACATATAACAAACAAACCAAAAATGGAGTCTGTGGGGATCGACCCCGGAACCTCCACCTTTGCCCAAGCCTTAACACTTCCGCCCTTAACCACTAGGCCGCAGTTGCCACTTGGTACTATTGCCCATGTTTTTTATTAAAAAGGGTATCCACCCAGCCACAGAGGAGGAGGCGCGGACTGTACGACCTGCTGACACAATTTTCGAGGGAGGTACAGTCATTATTGCAGGTTGCAGAAGGCACAAAAACCGAGACAATTCTTCTTGGGCCTGGGAGTGCCAGAGTCGGATCGAGACGTGGAGACAATCATTTTTGGGTAATTCGACACCACAAATTCAGTGGTGTTGTTTGTTTTATGATCTGAGCATTATTTCTGCAACTTGATTTGAGAATGAGGTATGCTTATGTATTTTTCCAAGTTCTTTTGCTGAGTTAATGAAAGAGCCTACCCATTTGAGAGCAGGACCCGAAGACGTAGTCCACCAGAGATGAACTCCATTATCAAGTTTTTCTATTCAGATCTGATGCTTATGTCTCTTCATTTTTGAGTTTTTCCTTCTTTAATGGTGCACTTTAATTTATGCTCATTTAATGCAATTCTTAATAAGTCATGATGAAAAGATCCCAGATCACATATGCTGGGGCCGACTTGTACTCTTTACATCACAAATTAGGGTTACAAGTAAATCTTACTCAGAGAAAATATAGCAAGGATCTCACACATCCACTAGTGCTCAGTCACTAGGGACACATCCACCCGTGCTCAACCACAAGGAAATCATACTCAACAAATCTCTCAACTGAGTCCACGGGAGAACCATCTGGAGTACCATCTCAAGCCGACTCAACTGAGTCCATAGGAATGAAAGGCAGTGGACCATCTCAAGATGACTCAACTCAGTCCAGAGGAGTACAAAGCAAGAGACCGCACGTCATCACAACTCAAACTAGAGTCCGACGTACACCCATCACATGGGCACACCCAACACTTGGGGTTCCTCACATAGATGTCTCAACTTAGTCCAGAGGAGAACGATTTGGAGGATGTCTCATGAAGCTGCAATCAATAACACTCCCTCTCAGCTAGGGAGACATTCTCCACTAGGCCAAGTCTCTCATGGAAGTACTCGAACTTCGTCCTGGAAAGTGGTTTGGTGAAGACATCTGCAACCTGCTCATGTGTAGAAAGGTACTGCACATGGACTGCTTTCCTTTGCACCATATCTTTGATATAATGTTATTTGATCTCAATGTGTTTCGATTTATTGTGAAACATAGGATTCAGTCTGAGAGCTTCACACAACTCTGGTTATCACAATGGATAACAGTGGAATCCATCTCATGACCAAATAAATCTGCAAGGAGCTTGCGAAGGTACACTACTTCGCGGACTGCCACACATAACGCTATGTACTCTGCTTCTGTGGTACTCAAAGCCACAGAGCTCTATTTCCTACTGCACCAGGAAACCATGGCAGATCCCAAGGTAAAACAACAACTGGATGTGCTCTTCCGGTCCATTGCGCTCCCTTCCCAATCTGCATCGGCACATTCCTGCAATTTCATGTCTACACCGGAGGCATATCTCAAGCCATATCCAACTATTCCTTGTAGATATCTCAACACATGCTTCGCTGCTATCTAGTGTGTCTGTCTTGACTTACTCATCAAATGGCTGAGTACATTCATTGCATAAAATATATCAGGTCTGGTGTTAAGAAAATACATCAATGATCCAATCAACTGTTGGTAATGATGTGAATCAATCTCGCCTGAATCAATAGAATCCTCGTTCATTTTCTTCAGATCCATCACCATCGATGTAGGCATGGATTTGCAGTCTGTCATACTGAATTTTATCAATATCTGCACTGTATATTTTCCTTGGCTCAAGAAAATCTCATTAGTCCCCTGCCATACTTCTAGTCCCAAGAAGTAGTGCATCATACCCAGATCCTTCATCTCAAATTTAGAAGTCAATGCATGCTTGCATTCAACAATAAGACTTTCTTAACCGGTGAGGAATAAATCATCAACATATAGGACCACAATTAGGCACTTGTCACCAAAAATATGATAGTATAGGTTTGGATCAACACCACTCTTGCTGAAGCCCAAAGTCATCAGAAATCCATCCACCAAGCATGAGGTACCTATTGTAGTCCATACATGGCTTTCTTCAATCTGCACACATGAGACTTCTGCTCATGTATCATGAATCCCTCTGACTGCTCGATGTAACTGCTTCCTCAATCTCACCATTGAGAAGGGTTGTCTTTACATCCATTTGATGTAGTCTCCAACCCATGGATGCTGCTAGGGAAATGATCATACAGATGGAAGTGTATCGGGCTACAGGAGCAAATGTCTCCTCATAATCAATTCCATCTACCTAAGAGAATCCTCTAGCCACAAATCTCTCTTTGTACTTCTTGACACTTCCATCAACTGCATGTTTGATTTTATAGATCCACTTGGAAGTCACTACAGACTTCCCTTCTGATCTCAGAACAATCTCCCACACATCATTTTTCATGATGGATTGATACTCTTCTGTCATGGCATCTTTCCATACCTACTGACCTGTTGCTTCTCCATGACAAGAAGTCTCAGTATCAATGATGTGGCTCATGACTGAAACATAGCTCGAAAATCTCTTTGGTCTCTTTCTCTCTCGGAATGTACCTCGAGGAGTTGCATGTCCCTCTACCTCCTGCAGAGTCTGTCGATCCTAGGAAGGCCTCTTATCGCCTACTGCAATGTCTTTAGGAACATCAACTGGATCAATAATGGTATCAATAATTGTCTCCCTCTGAACTGCTGAAGGGGGAGAAGGTATTGTCTCTTCCTTCTCAAATAGTTTGACTCTCTCTGAGTCAAGTGACTCCCTCTGAAGTTTGAAGGATAAACATCTTCCTTTTCCGATGTTGCTAACCTCGAGACATTCCATGTCTTCTTAGGTCCTCTACTGCCTCTACAGTACTTTGTTGGCCTCTCGTACTAGAATAATAACCAAGATGACCGCTCGTAAGGATAACAATCAAAATGGCCTCATGTACTAGGATAATAACCAACCAAGAAAATTTGGACTCCCGTACCAAGGATAATGGTCCAAGTCATGAGGGATCACATACCATGGATAATACACTTCATTATCAAAATGAAAACAACTACAAGGTAATGATGAAATCAAATAAGGAATGTAGTACAAAACTTACCTTAGACTACAATCATGCTCAATCTTGCTTTTGGTCCTCCTGAGAAAGCTAATATATGAAGAAGAATGCCTCATCTTTTATGTCTTCATCTCTCTGATGTGGTTCTGAATAGACATCTGCAGTGGGTGCATATTGTGTTCCTTTCATCCTGGTAGGACAATTTCTCACAATGTGTCCATACTTGTCACATTTGAAACATTAAATCCTTGAAATGTATTTTCTATATTCATGCCCTGAAAGAGTTGAAGTGTTCTCGTCTTTGAATGCTTTGCCAAAACTTCTTCTATTTCCTCTTCCTCTCTTTGCATGGGAGGCAAGGGCTTGATTTTCATCATGATCGAAGTCTTGCACTCCTCTGGCTATAAGTCTGGTTTCCTCCTGGGTGCAGTCTGTCCATAAACGATCAAATCCCGGTAGATCTGGTTTGCCACTGATACTTTGAAGAAATGGTTCCCAATGTCTTGGAAGAGCATTGAGAGTAGTCAAGACAAGTTCTTTGTCTAATATGGTTTCTCCAATGGCACCCAATTGATCTCTGATCTCTGAAATATTCATGAAGAAGGTAGCAATGGTGTCATATTTTCTCATCTTGATATGTTGAAGCTGGTTCTTCAATGTAAGAACTCTGCGGGTGTTGTTACTCTCAAACATATTCTTCAACGCATCATACATCTCATAAGATTTATTTAGGTTAGCAATACGAGGTAGTAGATGATCTCTTACTGAATAGATGATTATCTTCCTTGCTTTGACGTCATCTGCCTTCCAATCTTCCTTCTCTTCATCGGTAGCTATTTCTGGTAGAGTCTATTGTATCAAACTCAATAGGTCATCCTCTTCTAGGGTGATATGTAGTCTTGAATTTTAGGAACTGAAGTTGCTTGATCCATCAAGCCTATCTTCCACCAAAGTTCTCTTCCTCATGGTTTGCAAATTCTTCCACAAACCCTAATGGCTAGGCTAGGAAACCTAACGGCTAGGCTAGGCTAGCAACCTTAAGTTTTGTTGGAATTATGACTGCCAACAATAAGCCTTGAAAGTCAGAAGAACACTGGTAAGATTGAAAACTCCTTCAATGAGCTGCAGAAACCCTAAAACCAAAATTCTGCAGAAAATTGCGGAACCCTAGAAACCCTAGGGCTAAAAATAAAAAATTCTTGGAATTACAGTCTGAGAGTTTCTGGAGGTGTGCTGAAGGAGGCCATACACTCCTATGAAAAAATTATCCCCAACGTTTCAGTGGAAGGTGCTGAAACCTAGCAAAAAAGGGGGATCTGTTTTTGTAGTTACAACAAGGGGAGGGGACGACTGGCTTCTTCAATTGCTTGTGCAATGGTCTCTTCAAGAACTCTGCTCTGAAACCATGTTAAGTTTTGATGGTTAACCTGATGCATGTAGTTTATTTCATTTACCATGAACTGAACCATAAACAAATGCAACAACACCATACATAAGTGATGCAATAACCAAGATCACAAGAAGAATAACCATGCGCAAGAACACAAGAAGTATCCTGGGAAAACCCTTCTGAAACAAGGAAAAATCCAAACAATCATTTTCTATATTCTCAAGAGAAGATCCCCCAACACCATAGACCTATCACACAAGAGGGTGCTTACCAAAAACTAGAACCTAGCGCCCAAGAGAGGTGCGCACTTTAGCCGTACATGCACTTGCTGAAATTTCCAAAAAGGGTGTGTCTATTGGTACAATAGGGCCGACCTCAATAAATCAATAATATAATTAATCATTACACCAATATTAATTATCTTTCACATATGGTGGGGCCGACTTGTACCCTTTACATCACAAATTAGGGTTACAAGTAAATATTACTCTCAAACAATATAGCAAGGATCTCACACGTCCACTAGTGCTCAACCACTAGGGACACGTCCACCTGTGCTCAATACAGGGACATCATACTCAACAAATATCTCAACTGAGTCCATAGGAGAACCATCTGGAGTACCATCTCAAGCCGATTAAACTGAGTCCATAGGAGTGCAAGGAAGGAGACCATCTCAAGCTGACTCAACTCAGTCCAGAGGAGTACAAAGCAAGAGACCACACATCATCACAACTCAGTCCAGAGTCTGATGTACACCCATCACATGGGCACACCCAACACTTGGGCTTCCTCACACAGGTGTCTCAACTCAGTCCAGAGGAGAACGATCTTGAGGATGTCTCATGAAGCTGCAATCAACAACAAAATACGAAGTGAATTGAGCAAGTGCATTAGTGAGCATGGAGTCTTTAGTAAATTGCATGCAACCAAAGATTGAGATATGTTGAGTTCTATTGAATGGTGATCGTGTATGGAACCTCTACCACATATCTGCATAAATTGGTGGCGAGGGTGCTTTCTCAAGTGGTTAACACTTCTTTTGCAGAGAGGTGTTCGAGCACCTATAGCTTCATCCACAATGTAAAGAGAAATAGCTTGAATGTAGACTAGGAAAAAAGCTTGGTTTATGTGCATTACAACTTGAGGTTGTTCTACCATTATTGTGATGCAACAAAGAATGATAATTATAAAAGAGATGTGACTTGGGAAAACAATCTAGAGGAGACTAATTTGGAGGATGGAACCATGGTTTTAGAGCGCTTGAAAACCAAACTTTTAGGTGAACATGATGGTGTTCATATTCCCAAAGCAGGCATGCCACCCCCATCCACTAGTAGGTTTCTAGATGCAACAATTTTTCCTTTATCTTCACAACATCCAGCATTATGCGAGGGCCATGCCGTTGCTGGTCGTGTTCCATGAACACTTCCACCTACTCCTACTCCTATTCTTCATAGATCACGAGAAAAGAAACTAGATGTTTCTCGTGGAAAGAGGAAAGCTTAGTGCCTAGTACTGTATACTAGATCTCTTTTTCTCTTTCCTGTTTAGAAGTAGTCTCTAGAACTTAGTACTTTGTCTTTATTATGGTTTATTTTGTAAACAATAAATATTATATGACAATTTACCTTTGAAGTTTGAAATATTTGACTAAATATTACAACTCATTGGTAATGAATATGATGTTCTAGAGTCTTTCATTTTGTGGTTGACGTTTTCCATTACAATTTGTTAATTTCAAATTTTATATGATTGATGTTATATGTGTACTAAATGGTTGATGCTTTAATGATCATCACTAATCTAGTAGTTAATTGATCTTAAATTTATGTTTTCATGTTTTTTGCAGTTGATTCGACATTCTCCATGTTTTTTTTTATATATATGCATCAAAAATATATTAAAATATGTATTATATAAAAAATGCTCCCGAAACGCTTTGCTCCCAGAAACTTTTTGAAAATTGCACTTTTCGCTCCTGCTCCCCACTCCCAAAATCCGGTTAATTTCTTAAACCCAACACCCGTTAGTTAATTCCAAATATATCACTTATTGAATAAAAACACAATTGAGTTATTTAACCAAACATTACAACAAAAGCATAATGAGAAACCATACACATTGCACACGATATTTCTGGGTAAATTACCCCTGGAAAAAACTTGAAGTGAAAACCAACACCTGAGTTGATTTTATCAAAAAAAATCTTGGCCTCCTGTCCTGGGATAATGGCGCATTTGAGGAAAATACAATAATAGCAAATAACCTAGCTTACATGGCTGCTATTTCCCTTGCTGCCGCTTTGCTCCTTTCCTATGACCATCCCCACTCACACTTGGATGAAATTTCCTACTCACCCAATCAATGAGATCTCCTCACTCCATGTGTGTCTCATCTTCTCACCTAGGCTGCCTTTATTATGTTGATTTAACCCTAAATCCAAAACCCTAGATGTCTAAAGTGATCAAGGGATGAGATTAAATCTCACCTTCACTTTAGATCTAATGGCTAGTATTTAATTAACTCACTTAGGTTACTAATGCCCACAACTTAGGCATTTAACTTAATTAATCATAAAAGATAATTCACTTTAATTATTAACTCATAAAGTGAAATTCCTAAGTTCTGAAAGGTATCAGTGATGACTTCCACATGCTAGACACCAAGCTAATGTGAAAGTACATGTCCGATGCTAAATACATCAACTCTCCCTCTTAGCGAGAAATGTACTTCTACCACCTGGAGGTGGCTATGTCTTTGCTACCAAATCCTCTACCATGGATGCTCTCCAATCCACCTGATTGACTACTCCCTCTGAAATGAAAGCTATCCTTGCCATCTCACTCGAACCCTTTTTCGAAGACTTCTCTTTGAACATGTTCCTAGAAGCCTCCTTCTCCTGAGCATCCTGCATGGTCATATCGTACCATGAATCCTTGACAGACTTGGAAGATTGCTCCTTC
>ML838985.1:96454-119905 GCA_009831015.1 Picea engelmannii
ACTTCTCCAACTGGGTGGTTATAACCACCTTTATTATATTTCAGGGCCTCTTTAATATCTTTTGGGGCCGACTTCTTATTCTGCCTATTACAATTATCTTTTGACCAATCCGCAAAAGGGGATTTGGTCCTTTATAATAACCGGCATGATCAATCTGCAATGGGGATTGATCCAATGAATAATATATCAAATAATAATAAGAATACACTTTGCAGTTACATTATTTTAACACTCCCCCTTAACAAGAAGGGTATTCTTCAGCAGCATCATGCGAGAGAGAGAGGCATTTATCATCAACAGCATCAAGTGGGTGAGAGGACAACATCATCAATATCATCTTGGAACACTGACTGGCATATCTATAAATCATCGGAAGTTTTCTTCATCGGCAGCATCGTCATTCTCAAAGGAATGCAATCATCATCTGCATCAATATGTATTAGTGTAAAATTGATAGATCCTCATCATCATCACAACACCAAGTTGGCTCATCATAATAATACTAGACTGGTTATACATCACAGCTATCCAGCTGGAAGAACAGTTCTAGTCTCATCTCATTGTCTTGTTTTATGTCACAGCTATCAAGATGGAAGCAAGATGCTCATCCTTCTTTACGTCACAACCATTAGGTCGGAAGCAGGATACTAGATTGGCTTTACATCACAGTTATCCAGTCAGAAGCTTAGTGCTAGTCTCATCTCATCATCTTGCTTTACATCACAACCATCATGTCGGAAGCAAGGTACTCATCCTGCTTTACGTCACAACAATCAAGTTGGAAGAAGGATACTAGACTGGCTTTACGTCACAGCTATCCAGCCAGAAGCACAGTACTAGTCACATCATATCATCTTGCTTTATGTCACAACCATCAGGTCGGAAGCAGGATACTAGACTGGCTTTACATCCCAACTATCCAGCCGGAAGCTCAGTGCTAGTCACATCACATCATCTTGATTTATGTCACAACCATCCGGTCGGAAGAAAGAGATGTCTCATCACAACAACTATTCCCCTTTCGAGGAAGGTCCTTTCAGACTATACCAAGATTATCTCGAAAGTGCTCAAACTTTATACGAGATAGAGGCTTGGTCAACACATCAGCAACCTGTTCATCCGTGCTAATGTACTGGAGATTTAAGGCCCCTCTTTGCACCATGTCACGGATGTAATGATATCGGATCTCTATGTGCTTCAACCTGTCATGGAATACAAGATTCTATGTCATATTTATGCAGCTCTAGTTGTCGCATAGGATCGTGGTTTCTTCCATCTCTAGGTCAAATAGACCGATCAACAACTTTCGAAGCCATATAGCTTCACAACTGGCAAAACATGCAGCAATGTATTCTGCTTCCGTTGTGCTGAGAACACTATTGGATTTCTTCCTAATCGACCACGAGATCATAGCTGATCCCAAACTGAAACAACATCTGGAAGTGATTTTCCTGTCAAAAACACTTCCTACCCAATCTGCATCAGTATATCCACTCAATGTGAAATTATGATCTCCATCATAGCTGAGACCACAATCTATTGTACCTTTAAGGTACCTCATCACATGTTTTGCAGCCACTAGGTGAACATGTTTGGGTTCTACCAGAAACTGACTCAAGGTGTTCACTGCAAAACAAATGTTTGGTTTGGTGTTCGTCAGGTACATCAACGATCCAATAATATGTCTGTACAGTGTGGCATCAATCAACTCTGACGAAGTGTCCACCAACAACTTCAACTTCGCTTCCATGGGTGTATTCATGGACTTGCACTCCAGCATGTCGAATCTCTTCAGGATTTTGACTATATACTTCCCTTGGTTAAGGAAGATCCTCTCAGGACTCTACCATACCTCAAGACCTAAGAAATAATGCATTAGGTCAAGGTCTTTCATTTCAAATTCTGAGGCAAGTCTCTTCTTACATTCAGTGATGAGATTTTCTTCTCCTATTAAGAATAAGGCATCCACATATAGCAGTAATATTACTGGCTCATCGTTCATGACCTTGAAGTAGAGGTTAGAGTCTGCTTTACTCTTGATAAAGCCTAATCTCGTCAAGAAACTATCTATACGGCCATACCAAGCTCTAGGAGCTTGCTTCAATCCGTATAAGGCTTTTTTCAATCTACAAACATGAGACTTCTTGTCTTCAACCTCAAATCCTTGAGGTTGCTCTATATACACTTCATCTTCGATGACACCATTTAGGAAAGTTGTCTTCACGTCCATCTGGTGTAGCTTCCACTTCATCTTAGCTGCAAGAGCTATGATGGTTCTGATCGAAGTGTATCTGGCCACAGGAGCGAATGTCTCTTCATAGTCAATGCCTTCCTTTTGAGAAAAGCCATGAGCGAAAAATCTTGCTTTATACTTTTCAATACTTCCATCAGCAACATGTTTTATTTTGAAGAGCCATTTGGAGGATACCACATCTTTACTCTTTGGTCTAGGAACTATTTCCCATACTTTGTTCTTCATTATGGATTGGTATTCCTCTGTCATGGAATCTGCCCATTCTTTCCTCTGAATGGCTTCTTCAAAGTAGGTAGGCTCCTCTTCTAGAAGATCACACATCAAAGCCATATAACTGGAGAATGGCTTTGGTCTTTTCACCTGTCTCGTAGTTCCTTGGGAAAAACCGTACTTCTCTCCATCTTGAATAAGCTCTCTAGCCCAAGTTGTCTTCCTTTTATGGAGGATCGTCATCTGAGGAGGTTCTTGAACTTATATCATTTCATGATCTTCTAGTAATTCCTCATCAGGGGAAGTTACGACTTCCCTCACTAGTTCAGCAGCTCTGGGAACCTCCCTCACTAGTTCAATAGTCTTGGGGATTACGGGTTCCTCTTCATATACTTCTTCAAGCTGGCATCTTCTCGATTTATTGAGTGTTACATCTTCATCAAAGGTCACATCCCTGTTGATCTCAATGTGGTGGTGACCTGGTATGTAAATTTTGAAAGCCTTGGATACGTCACAGTATCCCACAAATATTCCCTTCTTTCCTGAGGGTTCCTTCTTGTTTCTCTTCTCTTTCGAAATATGTATAAAAAATGGGTAGCGAAATATTTTGAGATGGATTACCTCTAGCTTCCTTCCGGTGAACATCTCTTCAGGGGTCTTGCACCCAATTGCACTATGGGATAATCGGTTTTGCACATATACGACTGTCATTGTTGCTTCTTCCCATAAGCACATAGAAAGATCTTGATCGTGGATCATGGTCTTCACAGCTTCTTATCATTTTGTTCTTTCTTTCAGCCACACCATTTTGTTGAGGATTATAGGGATTAGTGAGTTCCCTCTTGATCCCAACATCTTTGCAGAAGTTCACGAACTCTTTTGAGGTGTATTCTCCTCCATTATCTGACCTGAGTATCTTGATCTTTCTTTTAGAAAGATTCTCTATCAAGGCTTTGAATTCCTTGAATTTGCCACTAATGGAGGACAATGGCATTGGGCCACACACATTTGAATGAATGAGTTCTAGGACTCCTTCTAGTTTGTTGTCTCTCTTCGAAAAATGGTTCTTGATGTTCTTCCCTTGTGCACATCCATTGCATGCACCTTCATGGTCAACCTTGAGTTCTGGTAAACATGTGACTACTTTGCATATGTATGGTAGCGTCTTGTAGTTAATGTGAGCTAATCTTCTATGCCAAAGTTCACATGGATTCTCAATGGCGTGGGTCATGGCAGCTTCTGAGTGACCCTTTAACTTATGTAAGCCACCTTCTTCTTTTCCAATGATGATTGCTTCATTTAAGGTTTCTCCTTTAGTACATTGCCTTCTACAACCTTCACTATAGCTTCCTCGAGGTTATTACCTGTGACCTGGAGCAAAGTCAACAAAACAACAAGCAAGAGTAATATCCTTTTGATAATATAGAGCAATAGTATGAATAATCATCACAGTAGCTCCTTTAGAGCTATCACTTGTAACTTGTCTGAAGCAAGATTTAAAGGTAAGGAATACAATACGAAATGAGGTCAACACTCTCATAGTGTTGTGATCAAACATTCCTCCAAGGCAACCTGGAACTAACACACGAGGTTTCTCCTGGAGGAGGTGTTAGTTGTATCAGGCAAAGCATTTTCTTCTATATGCTTACATGCTATCAAGTATAATACTTTACAAAGATTGCTATCTCAACTATAGTCATCAACTTGTCATGTGTACCTTTGAATCTTATCAACTTGATTAATCAAACCTGGAGCCTTGTCCTCAGGAATGAGTGCTTTCTTTTCTTCTGAGTCTCCTTCACTCAAGATGACGAGTGCTTTCTTCAACCTGTGTTCTATACTAAGACAATACGCTATCTTGACAGAAGGTTGGGTTAGAGGATAAGCTCAACTTTTAATCCATCTAATACCTTGACTCAGATTTTGATCAAAGGTTAGAATGATGGTCATAGCTACAACATGCAACATTGATCAATATAACAAATGGATGCATATCAGAATAATCACACCTGGGTTGTATCATTCCTATGACTGTGTTGGATTTTGAGATCCTTTTGGATCTATGGCAAGAGATCCCTTCTCTTGCAAATACTCTTTAAAGTTTAACCATTTAAACATATGTGAGTACATACCTCTGATAGCATTTGCAGGTAGTGGCTCCATCTAGAAGCAGTGGTAATCATTACCAACTCCTTAAAAAAACTTCAAGGGTGACTGCAACCGGTAGTACAGCTGTAACTACAACTAGTACTGCAACTACAATGGCTCTGAGACTTCAACTACAACTGCAACTTAGGTTTTATGAGGAAACCCTAATTTTTCAAACTTCAAAATTTGAAATTATGATCCAAGGGATAGATGCACTGAGCTGAGGCGAGTAAGCTAGTGCAGTTAGATTTCTGAAAATCCAACTTTTACCCCCTCAAACTTGATCTGCAAGTTTCTGGATTGGTGCTTCTGGTTTTCTGGTACTTCTGGTACTTTTGGTACTCTGCTTTTTTGGTTTTCTGGTACTTTGTGAAACTAGGGTTTCACTTTTGGGGAGATCTAGCCACTGAAAAGGTGCGCTGAAGGTGCCAAAATGATCCTTGCGGGAGGGCGCACTTTTCTAGATGGTTTTAGGGATGAAAAGATTCACCATCTAAAAGCCCTAATTTGCATGCACGACAACAGTGAAATTTTTCACTCTTGTGAAAGATGCTCTCTTTAGCTTGGCTCTGATACCATATTAATGTTTAAGTCATTATTATAGCTCTTTGCATTTCAATAAATAACAATATCAAAACACAAGATCACTGAGAAATACACAATCACAACAGACACAACATTTATCCTGGGAAACCATCTAGGGGAAGAAAACCCAACAAAACTTCCTTATTATAGATAGCCAATACAATGCCAAGAGATAACTCAAGCTAATACAGAAGATCATCTCCCAAAAGATGTGCCACTCTCTCTCTCTCTCTCTTCTCCAACTGCAATTTTGAAACTTGTCCCTCAATGACCAAGTGAGGTGTGTGTCTAAGTGAGATGCTAGCCTCCTTATTTATACAAGACTGACACGTGTGAAGTGTCTCTTCACTGGCAGGGCCGACTTCTCCAACTGGGTGGTTATAACCACCTTTATTATATTTCAGGGCCTCTTTAATATCTTCTGGGGCAGACTTCTTATTCTGCCTATTACAATTATCTTTTGACCAATCCGCAAAAGGGGATTTGGTCCTTTATAATAACCGACATGATAAATCTGCAATGGGGATTGATCCAATGAATAATATATCAAATAATAATAAGAATACACTTTGAAGTTACATTATTTTAACATGAAGTAACATGTGATGTGGTGCCACTAGAAACAAGTGGAAAGGTCTTTGGTAGCCCTTATTTATATGATCGCAAAGCAATCTTCTACAGGGAAAAAAATCAATATCACTTAACAAAAGAAGAAACAGAATATGTTGTACATGCTCATCATATTAAATCAAGTCAATCTCTTCTAATAATGGAACCATTAAAGAAGGCATCTTATGCAGGAAATACACCTATAATTGTGCCAAGTAAAGCAATTGATCTTAAGCATGAACATGAGATGGTTGTAGGATGGGAGTTCAATCATACTTTGCTTCAAGATAAGTTAATGTCGTGCAAGCTAATCAAACATATGGGTTCAATTTCAATCATATTTCTGATGTTATCACTGCTAATGTTTTCTACATGGATGGTAGTGAATTCAGTAAGATGTGAGCGAGTTCAAATGGCTAATAATATGATTTCAGTTGTCATGGTTATTATGCAATTGATTATGATGTGATAGGTGCACAGGACAGAGTTTAAAGACAAAGGACAAGGGGGAAGGCCTATCCCGCACTTGATGTCAAGTTAATACCCTTTTGGAGGACTAAAAGGTCTTAGTGGGAAGGAATGATCCAAAATGGATCCAGGAAGGCCAAAATTTCAAAGTTCTTGGATTCGGATGAAACCAGCACCATTGCGTAGGGCTCATCGTGCCAGTTCCGACCATATTTTTTTTCCCGAAAATTGACAACGTATGCGAACGTTATCACGTTCTAAACTTTTTCCCAAATAGGCAAAAAGTCAACTAGTCAAAGGTCATACAATTGACTAGAAAATGATGTCAGCAATACGTCATGTTGACATCAGCAAGGTGACATGGAAACACTAGGAATTGACACGTGTCAATCATTTTTGGCATTTTCAGGCTTAGTTGGAAGAGTACGAAAGTGACACGTGGCACTATACGGAAGTGACATGTGTCAGTACAAATGTTGGCATGGCAGGGTGACACATGGTAGTACGGATGTTGACATGGCACTATATGGATGTTGACGTTGCATTGTACAGACGATGATGTGGCACTATACGAATGATGATGTGGCACTGTAGGAACAATGACATGGAACTATACGAATGTTAATGTGGCACTGTACTGAAGATGACATGGCACTGTACGGACGATGACGTGGCACTGTACGGATGATGACGTGGCATCTCACTAGGCAAGTTGATGTTATGTACATAAAATATACATAAATAAGATATTAAATAATATAAAAACTAAATAATAAGTAATAAATAATTATTTATAATTAAAAGACATGACTATTGGCTATTGGGCACCCCAGTGGGGTATATAAGCAATCCCTCACTTCTCGATTGTAATCATCCATCAATTATTCATTTTTATCAATATATTTTATTATTCCAACTCAATAGCTTGGTCTATTTATTACATTGGTATTAGAGAAAATCGCGCCTCCTCATTCCCCACACCCCATCTAACTCTCTCCATTTTTTTCACTCCTACGCACATCCACTCACGCCCAACCCTCTTCCACCATCTCCCTCACATTTTTTCCTCTTCCCTCTCACGCAGCCTTTACCCTTCCCCGTAACCCCCGTAACCCTTTCCCTTTCCTTTTTCGTTCCCTTTTCCCTCTCCCGCAGCCTTTTTCCTTCCCCCGTAACCCCCGTAACCCTTTCCACTTCCTTTCTCGTCCTCTTTCCCTCTCTTGCAGCCCTTCCCTTCCCACCCGACACACCACCCCACCGCACTCTCAATCCCTGTCCACTCCTCACCCTGATTCCACGACTACGCAACCCCAGACCCTGTCCCCCACCCCCACCTTACAACCCCCCGACGGACTCCACTCCGCGGATCCCACCCTAACACACCACTCCCACTCTCGATCCCTGTCCATTCCCATGACTCCCCAATCCCGGGCTCCGTCAAAATCCGTTCCCTGTCCACACCCCAACACACCACACTCTCACAAATCCGATCCCTGTCCACAATTCCCAAACCTGACACAAGCCGCAGACCACTTCACAGACCCTGTCGGCCACCTCTGCAGACCACACAACCATAAATCGATGCTCCTCCAATTCGCATAAATTACCTGACGTGGCTTTTCAATAAGTCGTACGTTTTCAAAGAAGGAACTTTGACTTAAAAAATATATATATATATATATATAATTAATTCCTAACTTATTAATTTTTTATATTTTTTTATAAATAAAGTCAATTAAGTCATAATAAATAAAACAAAAAAAAAAACTTTTTTTTAAGAGATTGAGCAATAAAAGGCAGCATAATCAGTCAAAATTGTGGGGAAGTATTCACCCCCAAATACCAGAGAAATGGCAGAATTAAAAAATCAAATCGAAAAAATAGACCAAGAATGCAAAAATGCCCAACAATTACTCGAAAAAGCATTATAGAAAACTAATGAGGAGTTGCGAGAGGAAACACAGGTCAGTAATGATGCACTCAGACAAGAATTGACTCATAATCTAAAAGAATAAATTTCAAAATAAGTCGGAAGCAAGTTACGAAAAGGCATGGAAATTCTAAAACAAGATCTTAAAGACGATATTTTTCAAGAAATCGGAGTTAACTTACAACGAGGTTTGGGAAATTTTAAAAGAAAAATAACAGAAGAATTGCAACAAAGTCTAGGTCTAATAACACAACATCAAGAAACAAAACATGATGAGCTTTTAAAATTAATAAAAGATCAAGGCCACCAATAAGTCGCCCAATCACAACCAAGTGATTCAAGCACATCTAACACATCACCACCACCACCGCCACTGCCTCCCTACAATTCAAATTCCCAACCCATATCACAATATCAACCTCTAATGATTTACCCTCCCAAAGCCAAAATTTAACTATCAAAATACAACGACAGCGATAACCAATGTGTGGCTTGGTTTAACAAAACTAAAGAATATTTCCATATACACTAAGCTCATGATTGTCCAGCTGCAGGTCACATTGGATTTTTCAAAACATATTATAATGCTCGTCAATCATTATTTTGGAAGGGGATGAGTACAGACATCCAAAGGTATGTAGCAGAATGTGATCTTTGCCAAAAAAACAAGACTGGAAATATATCAACACCTAGGGTACTCCATCCGTTACATATTCCTAACCAAAAATGGGAAGAAATCTCAATGGATTTCATTGAAGGATTACCCATATCAGAAGGAAAATATAAAATCTTAGTGATAGTAGACAGACTAACCAAGTATGCACATTTTATGGGAGTAAGAAAAGCAGACTCTGCAAAACAAATATTTGAAGTCTTCTGTAAAACATTTATAAATTACATGGTTTTCCCAAGGTCATTGTCAGTGATAGAGATGCCAAGTTTGAAGGGAACTTTTGGAGGGAGTTTTGCAAACAAATCGGGAATTCTCTTAATATGAGCTCTGCTTATCATCCTCAAATAAATGGACAAACAGAAATTGTCAACAAGTGCTTAGAAACTTACCTTCGTTGCTCCGTCACTGATAAGCAAAATAAATGGCGTCAATGGTTGCACCTCGTCGAATGGTTTTATAACTCCACATCTCACACATCAGCTAAAATGACACCATTTCAAGCTCTTTATGGATATCAACCACCAACTTGGAAAGAGTTAGCCACAAATCAAACAAAAGTTGCATCGGTAAAAGATCTTTTCGATAAAAGTCAAAAAGTTGTGCAAATTCTCAAGGAAAACTTAGTTATAGCAAGAAACAGAATGAAGCCACTATTAATATTATGGTAGCTGCGGGAGGTATTTACCTTCACGTGTGAACTTGACGAGAATAGAAGACTCCGGAAAGCAAGATTAAACCCTAATGAGTTGGCTAATTACCCTAGAAGTCTTGTCGGCTCAAGAATATAATTTATATTCGGTTATTAGCCTCCAAGAGAAGAAGTCGGCCAGAAATAATAATAATATACTGAACAGACACATATCCAGAAGGAGAAGTCGGCCCCAACAAATCTAGCAAAACCAGTATAAATACAGGGCGCCAGTTCTCATTTTGACATATCTCAGAATTGCAGACAGCAACTGGTGCGCACTGCAGTTCCCAGGCTGGTGTGCACGTGTGGAGGAGAGTTGCAGGTGCAGCTGATGCAGCTAACAGTTTCAGTGTTGGCTTGGACTATCTCTTGGCTAGGGTTTGGACTATCTGAGTAGCTATTGTTGGTGCTCTATCCTTGGAGGAAGATGCGCTACACCTTGTTTGGCTATCTAGCCTAGGGTTTTCTTCCAGAGTAATTCTTAGTCAAGATTAAGGTGCTCGGAGCGTGGCTTCGGCCTATGCTTAGGTGACGAGGGTATCGCCAATGGTAAAACGAGCACACAATCTTCTATATTCTAACAACAACAAGCTAATCAACACTGAACAGAAAGAGAATTTGAAGTTGGAGAATGGGTATTTGTGAGACTTCAACCCTACAAACAATTATCACTTAAACATTAAGGAAAGAATAAATTAGCTCCGAAATTTTATGGACCATATCAAATTAACAAAAAAATCAGTCACGTAGCTTATGGATTGGAATTACCAGATAAAAGTTGTATCCACAACGTTTTTCATGTATCGTGTCTAAAAAAGGTTGTAGGACAACACCAAAAGGTGCAAACATTGCTCCCTATGTTGGATGAAGAAGGAAGAATCATTTTAGAACCAGAAGCCATTATTGCCACTAGAGAAACGAAGTTGCGATCTCGCATAATCAAAGAATAATTTATTAAATGGAAAAACCTTCTAGAAGAAGATGCAGCATGGGAATCAGAACATTTTCACCAGTTACACCCATCGTTACCAGTGCTTTGAGGAAAAAACATTTTTAAGGAGAAGGCAATGTTATGTACATAAAATATACATAAATAAGATATTAAATAATATAAAAACTAATTAATAAATAATAAATAATTATTAATAATGAAAAGACATGGCTATTGGCTATTGGGCACCCCAGCGGGGTATATAAGCAAGCCCTCACTTCTCGATTGCAAACATCCATCAATTATTCATTTTTATCAATATATTTTATTATTCTAATTCAATAGCTTGGTCTATTTATTACAGTTGACGTGGCTCGAGCCAATGACGAGATGACACGTGGCCCAATGAGGAGGCACCACGTGGCACCTTCTGGAAGGTCAAAGAGGTTTGGCGGTTTCCACCAAATCTGGCGGTTACCACCAAATCTAGCGGGAATCCTCCAAATCTGGCGAAATCCCGCTAAGTTTGACTAACTATCGCTAAGTTTGGCTAACTGTCGCTAAATTTGGCGGAGTCTGGCTTATTTAGTTGGGCATGAAAATCGAGAAAAAAAGAGTTTTTTGGCACACAGTTCGACACTGTACTGATCTGACATGGCACAGCATTGGGATTCGTGTCGAGGGGAGGTCCCGAGGGCCTGTTCAAAAGTAGGTCGACTTTATACTCAAAAGTTGCAGAATTTCGAGGAGTCCAAATATGGATTTTGTTTTTGCATCAGAGTAGTCAAACAAAAAAGTGCCTCCAGAGCCCAAGATGTCGAGCTAAGCATAGTCGAGTTCATACTCAAAAGTCTTGTAATTATCTGTTGCAGCCATTGGTGATGTTTTCTTCTTCCAAAAGTTATAGATCTGAAAGTTGGTTTCAAGAATTGTTATGTAAGTCTTTCTTTTGTATTCTTAAAGCATTGAAGATTAATAAGAAGCCTTCCCCACTGAGACAAAGGCCCAGAGACGTAGGCAAACTTGTGCCAAACTCCGTTATCAATCCTGATGTTATGGTTTTGTTGTTTTTACTTCTTATATAGCTGCAACTTCTTTCATTAAGCTTCTTTTCTTTCTTAATTCAAAAATGTTAAATCAAATCATGCATAAACTTAATCATAGTCTTTAAAAGATCATTTTCGGATCAGTGTAACAGTCAACTCAGACAACGAAGGGACCGAGGTATTGTTGGGAGGATATGACCTAGATTTGTTGACAATCAAACGTGTGTTGCAACTGTGTGAAGGAGGCAGTTGCGGGAAGTGGTGGTTGGATAGTCCACGAGGGGAGGCTATAGGTTGCAACAGGTAGCTGCCAACACAGCTGACAGCCACTGACTGAGGATTGAGAGTTGCGACAGAGGAGGTGTTCGAGAAGTGTGACAGGTGGGTTGTAAAAACAGTCGTTGGTGGAGAAATGAGGATGCAGATAGTCGACCAAGCCGTCGTAGGCAGTTATCCAACCAACAACAGAGTCGTCAACCAGTAGGGAAACCGAGACAAGTCGTCGGCCAAGTTAGTATAAGACCGCAGGGGCCATAGGGTCGAGACAGCCATCGTGCATCGGACAAAAATCCAGCCAGCCTCGGACAGGTTTGGGCAGCAGGTCCGGGGAGCAAAATTTGAGTTTTCCAACAAGTTCTTGAGATGGCAATTGGATTTTGATTTGAGGATAGATTGGATGGGGTTTCCAACTATAGTCCTTGGAAAGAGAGAATCATGTTGGTGTTGATGAAGAATGGGATCTGAGAATTTTCTAATACCTAGATCACTCCTCCAAAAAATCCGGCACAACCAGTCATCCATAATCAGAAGGATGTGAAAGTCAGACGCATAATTCTAGATGGAGTAAATGATCACTTGATCCCTCATTTATTTGGAAAGAGCATTGTCGGAGACATGTGAGAGGCTTTGAAGGGTTTATTTCAGAGTAAAAACGAGAATCACAAAATGGTGTTGATAGAGAAGCTCAGAGACACAAAGATGACAGGATTAGACACGGTGACAACCTATCTCACCCGGATCCGACAGGTTCGAGATGAATTGCCTGCAATCGGGGAGACAATAGATGATTCAGAATTGATGAGGATGACACTCAAAGGATTCACGAAGAAATGGACATCATTCATCAAAGGGATCGTGGCACGGGAGAAGCTCCCTGATTGGACGAGGTTGTTGGATGACTTCGTTTAGGAAGAAATTCAAGATGAATAACTAAATCGAGGCTAGCACAAGATTGATGATGAGAACATTGCTCTTTCCAGCCAGGAAAAGAAGGGCAAGTTCAAGAATATTTCCAGTGGAGAGTCTACCTCTCAAGACAGCAAGAAGAAAGACATGAGAAAAGTCAAGTTCTTTGCATGTCACAAGTTTGGGCATTATGCAGGTCAATGTCCGAACAAGAAGAAGGGTGAAAACGGGATGCAACCACAGGTAGTTGCGTCGGCAAAGGCTTAAGTGAATGAGTTTTCCAAGAAGTTTGAGAGTGAATTCGTACTTGTTTCTCATATTTCTTCAAGCACCAAATTAGTTGGTGCATGGCTATTAGATAGTGGAGCCACATGTCACATGACAGGAGCACAAGATTTGTTTGAGAGATTCACAGAGTCACACTCAGACGTGCATGTGGAACTGGGTGTGGGCACCAAGTATGCAGTAAAGGGATCTGTGATAGTGCCATTCTAGTTGGAGTCAAGAAGTGTGTTGAGAGTGATGAATGTACTATGGTGCCATAACTCAAGAGGTGTTCTAAGTCTCATCGATTGAGAAGAAGGGATTTGACGTACTTATCCAGGATGGACAAGCATTGATCAAGCCCAAAGGATCCATCTCAGACACAACAATTGTTCTTGGGGTTAGAGAGAGAAAATTGTATAGGCTAAAGGGACAATCTATGCGAGCTATGGCAAGTAGCAAAGTGGTAGAGAACAAGGAGCATGTAGCTCCGAAGGTTGAGAAGCTTAAAGGGAGTCAGTCTTCATATTTAGGTGTGAAGGAGCAATCTTCCAAGTCTGTCAAGGATTCATGGTACGATATGACCATGCAGGATGCTCAGGAGAAGGAGGCTTCTAGGAACATGTTCAAAGAGAAGTCTTCGAAAAAGGGTTCGAGTGAGATGGCAAGGATAGCTTTCATTTCAGAGGGAGTAGTCAATCAGGTGGATTGGAGAGCATCCATGGTAGAGGATTTGGTAGCAAAGACATAGCCACCTCCAGGTGGTAGAAGTACATTTCTCGCTAAGAGGGAGAGTTGATGTATTTAGCATCGGACATGTACTTTCACATTAGCTTGGTGTCTAGCATGTGGAAGTCATCACTGATACCTTTCAGAACTTAGGAATTTCACTTTATGAGTTAATAATTAAAGTGAATTATCTTTTATGATTAATTAAGTTAAATGCCTAAGTTGTGGGCATTAGTAACCTAAGTGAGTTAATTAAATACTAGCCATTAGATCTAAAGTGAAGGTGAGATTTAATCTCATCCCTTGATCACTTTAGACATCTAGGGTTTTGGATTTAGGGTTAAATCAACATAATAAAGGCAGCCTAGGTGAGAAGATGAGACACACATGGAGTGAGGAGATCTCATTGATTGGGTGAGTAGGAAATTTCATCCAAGTGTGAGTGGGGATGGTCATAGGAAAGGAGCAAAGCGGCAGCAAGGGAAATAGCAGCCATGTAAGCTAGGTTATTTGCTATTATTGTATTTTCCTCAAATGCGCCATTATCCCAGGACAGGAGGCCAAGATTTTTTTTGATAAAATCAACTCAGGTGTTGGTTTTCACTTCAAGTTTTTTCCAGGGGTAATTTACCCAGAAATATCGTGTGCAATGTGTATGGTTTCTCATTATGCTTTTGTTGTAATGTTTGGTTAAATAACTCAATTGTGTTTTTATTCAATAAGTGATATATTTGGAATTAACTAACGGGTGTTGGGTTTAAGAAATTAACCGGATTTTGGGAGTGGGGAGCAGGAGCGAAAAGTGCAATTTTCAAAAAGTTTCTGGGAGCAAAGCGTTTCGGGAGCATTTTTTATATAATACATATTTTAATATATTTTTGATGCATATATATAAAAAAAAACATGGAGAATGTCGAATCAACTGCAAAAAACATGAAAACATAAATTTAAGATCAATTAACTACTAGATTAGTGATGATCATTAAAGCATCAACCATTTAGTACACATATAACATCAATCATATAAAATTTGAAATTAACAAATTGTAATGGAAAACGTCAACCACAAAATGAAAGACTCTAGAACATCATATTCATTACCAATGAGTTGTAATATTTAGTCAAATATTTCAAACTTCAAAGGTAAATTGTCATATAATATTTATTGTTTACAAAATAAACCATAATAAAGACAAAGTACTAAGTTCTAGAGACTACTTCTAAACAGGAAAGAGAAAAAGAGATCTAGTATACAGTACTAGGCACTAAGCTTTCCTCTTTCCACGAGAAACATCTAGTTTCTTTTCTCGTGATCTATGAAGAATAGGAGTAGGAGTAGGTGGAAGTGTTCATGGAACACGACCAGCAACGGCATGGCCCTCGCATAATGCTGGATGTTGTGAAGATAAAGGAAAAATTGTTGCATCTAGAAACCTACTAGTGGATGGGGGTGGCATGCCTGCTTTGGGAATATGAACACCATCATGTTCACCTAAAAGTTTGGTTTTCAAGCGCTCTAAAACCATGGTTCCATCCTCCAAATTAGTCTCCTCTAGATTGTTTTCCCAAGTCACATCTCTTTTATAATTATCATTCTTTGTTGCATCACAATAATGGTAGAACAACCTCAAGTTGTAATGCACATAAACCAAGCTTTTTTCCTAGTCTACATTCAAGCTATTTCTCTTTACATTGTGGATGAAGCTATAGGTGCTCGAACACCTCTCTGCAAAAGAAGTGTTAACCACTTGAGAAAGCACCCTCGCCACCAATTTATGCAGATATGTGGTAGAGGTTCCATACACGATCACCATTCAATAGAACTCAACATATCTCAATCTTTGGTTGCATGCAATTTACTAAAGACTCCATGCTCACTAATGCACTTGCTCAATTCACTTCGTATTTTGTTGTTGATTGCAGCTTCATGAGACATCCTCAAGATCGTTCTCCTCTGGACTGAGTTGAGACACCTGTGTGAGGAAGCCCAAGTGTTGGGTGTGCCCATGTGATGGGTGTACATCAGACTCTGGACTGAGTTGTGATGATGTGTGGTCTCTTGCTTTGTACTCCTCTGGACTGAGTTGAGTCAGCTTGAGATGGTCTCCTTCCTTGCACTCCTATGGACTCAGTTTAATCGGCTTGAGATGGTACTCCAGATGGTTCTCCTATGGACTCAGTTGAGATATTTGTTGAGTATGATGTCCCTGTATTGAGCACAGGTGGACGTGTCCCTAGTGGTTGAGCACTAGTGGACGTGTGAGATCCTTGCTATATTGTTTGAGAGTAATATTTACTTGTAACCCTAATTTGTGATGTAAAGGGTACAAGTCGGCCCCACCATATGTGAAAGATAATTAATATTGGTGTAATGATTAATTATATTATTGATTTATTGAGGTCGGCCCTATTGTACCAATAGACACACCCTTTTTGGAAATTTCAGCAAGTGCATGTACGGCTAAAGTGCGCACCTCTCTTGGGCGCTAGGTTCTAGTTTTTGGTAAGCACCCTCTTGTGTGATAGGTCTATGGTGTTGGGGGATCTTCTCTTGAGAATATAGAAAATGATTGTTTGGATTTTTCCTTGTTTCAGAAGGGTTTTCCCAGGATACTTCTTGTGTTCTTGCGCATGGTTATTCTTCTTGTGATCTTGGTTATTGCATCACTTATGTATGGTGTTGTTGCATTTGTTTATGGTTCAGTTCATGGTAAATGAAATAAACTACATGCATCAGGTTAACCATCAAAACTTAACATGGTTTCAGAGCAGAGTTCTTGAAGAGACCATTGCACAAGCAATTGAAGAAGCCAGTCGTCCCCTCCCCTTGTTGTAACTACAAAAACAGATCCCCCTTTTTTGCTAGGTTTCAGCACCTTCCACTGAAACGTTGGGGATAATTTTTTCATAGGAGTGTATGGCCTCCTTCAGCACACCTCCAGAAACTCTCAGACTGTAATTCCAAGAATTTTTTATTTTTAGCCCTAGGGTTTCTAGGGTTCCGCAATTTTCTGCAGAATTTTGGTTTTAGGGTTTCTGCAGCTCATTGAAGGAGTTTTCAATCTTACCAGTGTTCTTCTGACTTTCAAGGCTTATTGTTGGCAGTCATAATTCCAACAAAACTTAAGGTTGCTAGCCTAGCCTAGCCGTTAGGTTTCCTAGCCTAGCCATTAGGGTTTGTGGAAGAATTTGCAAACCATGAGGAAGAGAACTTTGGTGGAAGATAGGCTTGATGGATCAAGCAACTTCAGTTCCTAAAATTCAAGACTACATATCACCCTAGAAGAGGATGACCTATTGAGTTTGATACAATAGACTCTACCAGAAATAGCTACCGATGAAGAGAAGGAAGATTGGAAGGCAGATGACGTCAAAGCAAGGAAGATAATCATCTATTCAGTAAGAGATCATCTACTACCTCGTATTGCTAACCTAAATAAATCTTATGAGATGTATGATGCGTTGAAGAATATGTTTGAGAGTAACAACACCCGCAGAGTTCTTACATTGAAGAACCAGCTTCAACATATCAAGATGAGAAAATATGACACCATTGCTACCTTCTTCATGAATATTTCAGAGATCAGAGATCAATTGGGTGCCATTGGAGAAACCATATTAGACAAAGAACTTGTCTTGACTACTCTCAATGCTCTTCCAAGACATTGGGAACCATTTCTTCAAAGTATCAGTGGCAAACCAGATCTACCGGGATTTGATCGTTTATGGACAGACTGCACCCAGGAGGAAACCAGACTTATAGCCAGAGGAGTGCAAGACTTCGATCATGATGAAAATCAAGCCCTTGCCTCCCATGCAAAGAGAGGAAGAGGAAATAGAAGAAGTTTTGGCAAAGCATTCAAAGACGAGAACACTTCAACTCTTTCAGGGCATGAATATAGAAAATACATTTCAAGGATTTAATGTTTCAAATGTGACAAGTATGGACACATTGTGAGAAATTGTCCTACCAGGATGAAAGGAACACAATATGCACCCACTGCAGATGTCTATTCAGAACCACATCAGAGAGATGAAGACATAAAAGATGAGGCATTCTTCTTCATATATTAGCTTTCTCAGGAGGACCAAAAGCAAGATTGAGCATGATTGTAGTCTAAGGTAAGTTTTGTACTACATTCCTTATTTGATTTCATCATTACCTTGTAGTTGTTTTCATTTTGATAATGAAGTGTATTATCCATGGTATGTGATCCCTCATGACTTGGACCATTATCCTTGGTACGGGAGTCCAAATTTTCTTGGTTGGTTATTATCCTAGTACATGAGGCCATTTTGATTGTTATCCTTACGAGCGGTCATCTTGGTTATTATTCTAGTACGAGAGGCCAACAAAGTACTGTAGAGGCAGTAGAGGACCTAAGAAGACATGGAATGTCTCGAGGTTAGCAACATCGGAAAAGGAAGATGTTTATCCTTCAAACTTCAGAGGGAGTCACTTGACTCAGAGAGAGTCAAACTATTTGAGAAGGAAGAGACAATACCTTCTCCCCCTTCAGCAGTTCAGAGGGAGACAATTATTGATACCATTATTGATCCAGTTGATGTTCCTAAAGACATTGCAGTAGGCGATAAGAGGCCTTCCTAGGATCGACAGACTCTGCAGGAGGTAGAGGGACATGCAACTCCTCGAGGTACATTCCGAGAGAGAAAGAGACCAAAGAGATTTTCGAGCTATGTTTCAGTCATGAGCCACATCATTGATACTGAGACTTCTTGTCATGGAGAAGCAACAGGTCAGTAGGTATGGAAAGATGCCATGACAGAAGAGTATCAATCCATCATGAAAAATGATGTGTGGGAGATTGTTCTGAGATCAGAAGGGAAGTCTGTAGTGACTTCCAAGTGGATCTATAAAATCAAACATGCAGTTGATGGAAGTGTCAAGAAGTACAAAGAGAGATTTGTGGCTAGAGGATTCTCTTAGGTAGATGGAATTGATTATGAGGAGACATTTGCTCCTGTAGCCCGATACACTTCCATCTGTATGATCATTTCCCTAGCAGCATCCATGGGTTGGAGACTACATCAAATGGATGTAAAGACAACCCTTCTCAATGGTGAGATTGAGGAAGCAGTTACATCGAGCAGTCAGAGGGATTCATGATACATGAGCAGAAGTCTCATGTGTGCAGATTGAAGAAAGCCATGTATGGACTACAATAGGTACCTCATGCTTGGTGGATGGATTTCTGATGACTTTGGGCTTCAGCAAGAGTGGTGTTGATCCAAACCTATACTATCATATTTTTGGTGACAAGTGCCTAATTGTGGTCCTATATGTTGATGATTTATTCCTCACCGGTTAAGAAAGTCTTATTGTTGAATGCAAGCATGCATTGACTTCTAAATTTGAGATGAAGGATCTGGGTATGATGCACTACTTCTTGGGACTAGAAGTATGGCAGGGGACTAATGAGATTTTCTTGAGCCAAGGAAAATATACAGTGCAGATATTGATAAAATTCAGTATGACAGACTGCAAATCCATGCCTACATCGATGGTGATGGATCTGAAGAAAATGAACGAGGATTCTATTGATTCAGGCGAGATTGATTCACATCATTACCAACAGTTGATTGGATCATTGATGTATTTTCTTAACACCAGACCTGATATATTTTATGCAATGAATGTACTCAGCCATTTGATGAGTAAGTCAAGACAGACACACTAGATAGCAGCGAAGCATGTGTTGAGATATCTACAAGGAATAGTTGGATATGGCTTGAGATATGCCTCCGGTGTAGACATGAAATTGCAGGAATGTGCCGATGCAGATTGGGAAGGGAGCGCAATGGACCGGAAGAGCACATCCAGTTGTTGTTTTACCTTGGGATCTGCCATGGTTTCCTGGTGCAGTAGGAAATAGAGCTCTGTGGCTTTGAGTACCACAGAAGCAGAGTACATAGCGTTATGTGTGGCAGTCCGCGAAGTAGTGTACCTTCGCAAGCTCCTTGCAGATTTATTTGGTCATGAGATGGATTCCACTGTTATCCATTGTGATAACCAGAGTTGTGTGAAGCTCTCAGACTGAATCCTATGTTTCACAATAAATCGAAACACATTGAGATCAAATAACATTATATCAAAGATATGGTGCAAAGGAAAGCAGTCCATGTGCAGTACCTTTCTACACATGAGCAGGTTGCAGATGTCTTCACCAAACCACTTTCCAGGACGAAGTTCGAGTACTTCCATGAGAGACTTGGCCTAGTGGAGAATGTCTCCCTAGCTGAGAGGGAGTGTTATTGATTGCAGCTTCATGAGACATCCTCCAAATCGTTCTCCTCTGGACTAAGTTGAGACATCTATGTGAGGAACCCCAAGTGTTGGGTGTGCCCATGTGATGGGTGTACGTCGGACTCTAGTTTGAGTTGTGATGACGTGCGGTCTCTTGCTTTGTACTCCTCTGGACTGAGTTGAGTCATCTTGAGATGGTCCACTGCCTTTCATTCCTATGGACTCAGTTGAGTCGGCTTGAGATGGTACTCCAGATGGTTCTCCCGTGGACTCAGTTGAGAGATTTGTTGAGTATGATTTCCTTGTGGTTGAGCACGGGTGGATGTGTCCCTAGTGACTGAGCACTAGTGGATGTGTGAGATCCTTGCTATATTTTCTCTGAGTAAGATTTACTTGTAACCCTAATTTGTGATGTAAAGAGTACAAGTCGGCCCCAGCATATGTGATCTGGGATCTTTTCATCATGACTTATTAAGAATTGCATTAAATGAGCATAAATTAAAGTGCACCATTAAAGAAGGAAAAACTCAAAAATGAAGAGACATAAGCATCAGATCTGAATAGAAAAACTTGATAATGGAGTTCATCTCTGGTGGACTACGTCTTCGGGTCCTGCTCTCAAATGGGTAGGCTCTTTCATTAACTCAGCAAAAGAACTTGGAAAAATACATAAGCATACCTCATTCTCAAATCAAGTTGCAGAAATAATGCTCAGATCATAAAACAAACAACACCACTGAATTTGTGGTGTCGAATTACCCAAAAATGATTGTCTCCACGTCTCGATCCGACTCTGGCACTCCCAGGCCCAAGAAGAATTGTCTCGGTTTTTGTGCCTTCTGCAACCTGCAATAATGACTGTACCTCCCTCGAAAATTGTGTCAGCAGGTCGTACAGTCCGCGCCTCCTCCTCTGTGGCTGGGTGGATACCCTTTTTAATAAAAAACATGGGCAATAGTACCAAGTGGCAACTGCGGCCTAGTGGTTAAGGGCGGAAGTGTTAAGGCTTGGGCAAAGGTGGAGGTTCCGGGGTCGATCCCCACAGACTCCATTTTTGGTTTGTTTGTTATATGTTGTATACAATGTATTATCCGTTCCGCTAACTTTAGCGATGCCGCTAGAAGGTCCTCCAACGAGATTTAACAATGACTATTTTTGTTTCAAAATTTGTTCGCGGGCTGTCCTTGTGCATTTCTCACTTGCCACGTGGAAACCCCTAATTGGGCCATGTGGCGGCCTCTCATTGGGCCACGCTACCCACTGCCAAGTCAACATGCCACGTCAACTGTACGGACTGTATGGACTGCCATGTGGCACGATCCTATTGGTCCATGGATATGTCTAAAAGCCAATAATTGGGTGACACGTGGTAGTCTTTGTACTGCCACATCATCATGTTGACATCAGCATGCCATGTGTCACTTCCCTGCTCCTGCCACGTACGATGTACAAATGATGATGTCATCTGTATGGATGTCGACATCAGTAGTACAGATGTTGACTCATCCGCTGTTGACTAGGCTAGGTTGACCAAACTTTGACTGCAAATATATTTCAATATGTAACTTTGTTTGATGAGTCGTTTGCGTCATTAGAAATATTGTCACGCACTCTTCATTATCATGCCATTTTCACTGAATTTTGGGAATTTTGAATTTTTGTCCTTTCTCTGTCTGCTGGAGCCATTCTGAGCGTTCTTAGTTGCCTCTGTGAGTTCTGAGTTGTTCTTAGCCTTCTCTGGATCCTTTTTGGATCACGCCTTCCCACTAAGAGATTTTTGGACCACCAAAGCTTTCATCAATCAACAAGTAAGTGAGGGAAGAGTCCCCTGACTTTGTCCTTCTCGATCCACTTTGCCTTGCTTGGATGTGTGCCTTTTAATCCTACATGAAGATAATCAACATCACCCCTGCGTGCAGTCCTCGTCCTCCAGTCCATGATGATATTTTCCTATAGCTCATCCAAGAACTCAAGTGCGAACTCATCAACTGAAGGTATTGAAGCTTCCTCATCTTGATCCATGATCATGGGAGGCTCAAAAAGTTTCAAGTTCTCAACGTTCACAACTGAGTAAATCTGCATGTAAGGTGGAAGATGCAGACGAAAAGCATTGGTACCACTTTTTTCCAAGATAGTGAAGGGTCCATAACAAATGGGCTTGAGTTTCTTGCCTTCGCCCTTCAATATCTCCTTACTGATGTGAAGCCATACCCGGTCTCCAACCTGGAACTGATGATCAATTTTGTGCTTGTCATGCCGAGCTTTATACCATGCTTGACTTTTATCCAATTGTTCCCTGACTACCTGGCGTATCTGTTGGATTCTCTGGATGAACTTGCGGGCTCTGTCCTCTGTTCGTTCTTCATTCACATCGAAATCTCTCCCATACATCAAGTCCAAAGGAACCTTTGGTAGGTACCCAAAACATGTCTCAAAAGGTGAAATCTGAGTGGATGAATGTAAATCTCGGTTGTACGCATGTTTTACATAGGGTATATGTTCATCCCATAACTTGGGATGCTTGTTGTAGTAGCCTCGAAGCAAAAGTACCATTGTTCGGTTTACCACCTCTGTCTTTCCGTCGGTCTGTGGATGGAAAGCAGTCCTCCTCTTCAATTTGGTGTCCATCATCCTCCACAAGTTAGTCCAAAAGTCCCCAAGGAATCTAGTATCTCAATCCAAGACAATGGATGTGGATAATCCAAAGTGAACCCAAACATACTGAAAGAAGAGATTAGCAGTCTGCAGTGACCTGCTTTTTACATGGCATCAATATACACATCTTGTTGAACCTATCCACTACAACATACAAATAATCATGACCCCCTTTTGTCATTGGTAAACCCCTAAAAAATCCATGGAAACACTTTCCCATGGATGGGATGGAACAGGTAGTGGTGAGTATATCCCCAGTTTTCTATTAGTGGGATTACAAGTAGAACACATCACACACCCCTTTACATATTTAGTTACAATTTCTTTCATTTGAGGCCAATAAAAAAACCTCTACAAATGAGCCATAGTCTTTCCTACCCTAAAATGCCCAGACATAAGAGAAGTGTGAGCTTCTCATATTACATGGACTCGTTCACTTGTAGGAATACATAGTTTTCCAAGATGGTAGAGTAGTTTTCCCTGCAGACAATAATTCTCTACCTGTGCACCAAAGGTTAGCTTCGCATATAATACCTTAAAATCTTCATCGATGGCATACTGTTATACATAGCTATCATGAGATAAAGAAGTATTCTTCAAAATAATAGAAGCAACAATAGGAGGTCTAGAAAGCATATCAGCTACCTTGTTATTTGTACCCTTTTTGTACTTGATTACCAAATGAGATTGTTGTAGAAAACCCATCCACCTGTAGTGTCGATATTGTTGCAATTTGGTCTGTGCTTGAAGATACTGTAAGGGTTGGTGATCTGTATGTATGATTGTTTCATTCCCTAACAAGTAGTGC
>ML838986.1:14077-32682 GCA_009831015.1 Picea engelmannii
TTCCAGAAGGCAAAATTTGTTCCATCAAACAGAGGGGGCTTAGAGGCTGAAGTCCCTTCATGACTTGTCATGTTTAAGCTTACAGATCTACCTTTAAATAAAAGGAACCTGCTCTGATACCAATTGTTGGAAATACTAAAACATCTGAGAGGGGGGGGGTGAATCAGTTGTATATAAGCTTAAACAATTTTAAGTCTGTTAAAACATTATTAATATTTCTTCATGTGGTCATCAACAATATACAGCATATGGATAGTAAGAGTAAAGACCATCAGTCACACATGAAATACACACAGAGACAGATTTTCACGAGGAAACCCATAAAGGGAGAAATACTCTTCTTCTTCGAAATGATAGGCAGTCTTTTGCAGTTCTATACATCATTTACAATTGAGAACCAACTCAATGTGAGGTTGCTACCTCTGTCTTACAAGCTGCAACTTGTTTGAGAGCTCCAACTCTCTGGTTTCTCTAGCACCTACTAGAAGGAAGCACCAACTCCCTGATTATTCCAGCACCAACTGGATGGAAGCACCAACTTCCTGACTATTCCAGCACCAATTGGATGGAAGCACCAACTTCCAATTACACAGGCTCCAACCTGCATAATAGAGAACACATGTTCTCCCTAGCACCACCCTGCCACCCTAGCTTCTCTGGCTACAACCAGATGGAAGCTACAACTTCCTGTGTTCAAGCACCCACTTGAACTTCTGAGGACAGCAGTCCTCCCGAGCACCTCCCAACCTCCCTAAACTATGAAATAATGAATACACAGACAACTTATTCAAATAATTCTTATCAGTCTTTCTCTGTATTTGATCTTCAACAAACTGTTCTGCAATTCTTCTCTTCTTCAACAGGTCTGCTCTGCATCAAATTCTTTTGTCATTCCACTCTTCTTCTACTCTGCCTATCATTAAATTTCATGCTCAGCATCTTCTCCTTTCTCCTTTCTTGTTGTTTCATTCTTTCTCCATTCAGAACAGCCAACCTGGTTCAGTCTCGCTCATTTTCCTTTATACACGCTTCCTTGACAATTCCACTTCCCCTTCCAATAGATCATACAAGGACATATGTCTTGGCAACTGAAATGCTAACCGATTTGTCATTATCAGTCTGTTTCTCTTAACGGATTCATAACTGAAGCATTAACATGTGAGGAAGAACAGAAGCCCTCCAATCAGTTTCAAACTTTATCCGCACCGTTAGATAGTCTTTATAATTCTTGCCTTTTAAATCGGGTTTCGGCATTCTTCATGTTCAATGTTCTTTTCACTTATAAATCTCGATACACAAAATTCCATATATCAATCAAATCAACGATCCAGATGTAATTTTGGCTCAACGGCTACGATTATGTCGCGATATCGCATATCGTGATTTCGCAATTCATGTTGCAATCCTTACCATATCCCGATTTGTGAAACTCCAACGTAGAGTTTGATCAACAGTCCGGGTGCGATCTTGTCTCAACGGCTACGATTATATCGCGATATCACGTATCGCGATTTCGACATTTCTAATGTTGCAAGTTCTTGTCACTTTCAAATCGAGATCCCCGAAACTTCGATGAGAGGTCAGATCAACGGTCCTGATCATTTCTGGATCTGACGGTCTGGATTCAATCGCGATTTCGCATATCGCGAATTTGGCACTCCTGAGGTCAAGTGACTTTGTCACTTCAAAGTTCCGATCCCCGATGCCGATGCACCCCTTTCCATGTGCTAGCCCTGCTATCTATAGGCCTCGGCCCATATGACCGTCAACACATGACCTCGGTCAAATCTCTCATCGGGGTTTCGGCATTTTCGATGTCATCATGTACATGCCTATAGAATTCCCAATCCCCGATTCTCCGATGAAGGAAATCGACGGTCCAGATCTCATTCTTATCCAACGACTGTGATTACATCGTGAAATCGCATATCGCGATTTCAGAGTTCTTAATTTCAAGAGATTTTGGCATTACAAAGTCCCAATCCCCGATACTCTATGCAGAGATTCAACGGTCCAGATCACTTCTAGCTCGATGGCTCATATTAGATCTCGCGATTTGCACATCGCGATTACTCCCACTTCTCCTTGTACTTTAAAGGGCGTGCAGGTTATCTTTGATCTGATGATGATCGGGTCTTGCGCTTGGATTTAACGGTTACTGAGTCATCTCCACAACCATAATTGTACTCGCACTCCATACAGAGATTCAACGGTCCAGATCATTCTTTCTTTAACGGCTACGATCAAATTGTGAAATCGCATATCGTGATTTCGGGGTTTTCGTTGTCGAGTGAATTGGACATTTCAGGGTCCCGATCCCCGATTCTCCGATGAAGAAAATCAACAGTCCATATCTCATGCTTTCTTTAACGGCTGAGATCAAATCACGAAATTGCATATCGCGATTTCAGAGTTTTCGTTGTAATTGAACACGGGACTCGTGAAACTCTGATTCTCGATTCTCCGATGAGCAAAACTCTGATAGCGCCCGATCCTATGCCACCTGTCCTTGAAAATGGATGGTCCCTATTCCTCCGAGATTTCACCTCTGCACAGTAGGACTTAACCCCTGCGCTTAACCTCTGCGCAGCTTCTGCAGATCTGACACCTATCGGCCTTTCGGGAAATTTGAATGGGATCCAATAGTCACCATCTTCCTTCTCCTTTGCAAACTCATGTATCTCAAGCTTTGTTGCGCACGTCTTCTCCATGCTGTTCCTCCTGAGCTTTTACGTTCGAATCTCTTATCCTGCCATCTCCACTGTTGTCATCAATGACAAGCATTCGTTGTCTGTTCACTGAATTTGCCAACACTATTCTCTTGAGGAATCCTCTATTCTCATCAAGAGTATACTAGCACCATTACATTGGGAAATCCATCTCACCTCTTGAGTGGATTAGCTTGGAATTATTTCACCATTTCATTCCAAGTTGTAAGAAGAGCTTATTTGTGGGGGTCCAAGAGCCCTCCCTTGGAGGAAGAAGGGACTCATAGTCCTCTTTCTTCTTGGTGTTTTCTTTTACTGATATAAACCTTGCCATTGGTGACATGAGTCTTATTGGTTTTTTGTTCTTATGTCCTTATGCTCAATAGTTTAGTTGTTCTTTTATTTCTTAGTTTAATTCTTAGTTGTTATTTTATCTTTCTTTCTCTAACCCTTTTCCTTTACAATTGTCTTGCTTAGCTAACCCAACTAGGCTTGTAAGCACCTGTTTTTTGCTCATCTAGGTGGCAAAAGAGGTGCAATAGATTGGCGACTCCACTGGGGATAGCTATCAATTTCCTACCCCATTTGGGTTTTTATAGCTCTTCTTTTGGTTTATTTAACCTGCAGGTGCATTAACCGGCCCAAGCCAACCTCCAAAACATCCAATTCCATGTTGAATTGAGAGAATTCCATCCGGAATTTTCTTCACGGCCGTGTGTATGTTATGTGCGGGTTTATTGGCCCATAGTCGCGCATCATGTGCATGTGCGCCAAAATCACAGTGTTGTTCTACACACCTGCACCCAAAATCCCGTTTTGGTCTGTGCATAGGCGTTAAGTGCACCTCTGTCTACACTGAGACCCGTGCACCTGTGCAGAAAAATACACATTGTAAAGTTTTTTGTGATTTGAGGAAGGCCCCTAGCCTTCTTAAAAGTGATTTCATGCATGTTGTGAGATGCACCACACTTAGTTCCCTCTTCATATAAAGGGATTAGTCAAAACACATAGGCACTTAGGGGGTTTAAAATCATTATTTCCTCTTTTGCTTTCATTTTTTCACATGGATGGCTTGCTTTGACTAAAAGTATAAGTTGGAATCATTTGTAATCACATAAAACTTGCATTGGGACTAGAAGTTGGATAACAATTGCTTAGTATGCTCTTCTCTCGCGCTTCCAAGCGACCTTGTGAATCAGAAAATGATTGTAGGACAATTTCATCTCCCTTAAAAAGACTAAAACCTTAAGGAGAGGACAACAGCCCCTCCCAGGACTCCTCTTAGTTTATTTTTCAAACAAATCTTAAGATTGTAATGGGCCCATACATGCCCACATGCTACAAAGATAGGATAGTGTTGAAATTTACTTTCTTAGATTAAATCACTAGGGAAGTTTAAAGGTTTTGTAAGGGCCCATACATGCCCACATGATCACAATATAGGATAGTTTCAAATCTTTTCTTAGACTAGATCACAATAGGGAGTTAAAGGAATAGTAAAGGACCCACATGTCCACATGCTAGTCTCCTAGAGACTTTCGAATTACGCAAGGTTGTACCAAAGGCATTTAGTTAATTAGGTAATCAACACTTGTAAGGACCAAGCGAAGTCCACATGTAGCAAGGTGACACCTAATTCTTTAAAACATTGGCACACTTTCACTCATTCACACACAAAAGTCACTTATCACTCACATAGTTTTCTTCTCGAAACGTGGAGGTCAAAGTAAGTTTCCTCCAAAGGGATTCTGAAACACCCCACCCTTTTCTTGATGAAACTATCCACTCCCATTTAATTTCAACAAGGTTGGTTCACACCCCCAATCTCTCAAACAACCACATCTAAAAAATTTCTAAAAACTCACTAAGTTTTCCTCCACAGGAGGTGCCAAAAGAAATTTTTTAGTATATGTAGTATTTCAGGGATAGGCATCCAAATAACTCCCCGTTATCTGGTTCTCACATTGTCAAAACAATAGAAGTTATCAAATAGGCAACTGAAAATCCTCCAAGTCAGGTGTTCCTAACACCATAAGGCAGGGAGATACCCGTGAAGGGTTGAAGGCTGAGGTCCATTTGTTCTATGTGTCCCCACTTGAGGCACCCACCTCTTGGACGGGATCTAGCCCGTGACCCATTTCTTAGGCCGAAAATCTAAATGTCGCACTTTGACCAAGGTACCTAGTGACCAAATTTTAGGACATCTACCCGGGTGGAAATTGTGGGCTGCAATTGCACCTTGATCAAATTTTGTGTGGCTATTGGGAAATATCGCCAGCTCTTTCAATATATGCCCCATTTACCCCTCATTATAGTTGATTATTTCATCCTTCACTAGTTTCTCTTTTGGTGACTTCAAACCCCACTGTTGCGTACTATTGGAAGGTCCAGTGCTATTTGAGAGGATGGATGTTACGTCTTTTAGGACACGACCATTTTTTTTCTTTGATTCCCCACGCGGACAAAACCCACTTCTCCACATATATGCTTCTTTTTCAAAAAACACTTTATGTATGATGCACTTCTGATTACATTTTTTATTTAGATATATATCGTGTAAAGTTCAAAAATTGCAACAAAGGCTCTTGTTTATTTATTAATCTCACCACAATTTGCACACATCCATTCAGCTAGTCAGACATCATAGGGGACCCACAGAACCCCCATCGTTCTAGACGCTTGCTAAACCTCCCTGCTATTCTAGGGGGAGTTACTAGTCTTTCCAACTCATCGGCACCACCTTCACACACTCCAATGAGTGCCACTGTCTTAGGATCATCTTTGCTTGGTTCCACATTACTTGGGTCCACTTCCCAAGTCCCTCCGTTCACTCACTCTCCTTTACATAGAAGCAGGGGGCCAACTTCCTCTCAAGGAGGAAGTACCAACCCACCTATCCCCCCTCAAGGTTCAGGTTCACATAATACTCACACCATGGCTGGAACTAATCCTTCGCCAACACTAAAGATGCCATATTTGGCCTCTCTTAACATACCAAATCTAAGAATACTCACAAATGATCATATATTGCATGACCCCACATGGCCTGCAATGCCTACCAAACTACCTTCAGACATCCCCAAGTTTGTAGGAAAGGCAGGAGATGACCATGCCAACCATGTCATGACTTTCCACTTATGGTGCTCTTCCAACAGCGTTATGGATGATTCCATCCGACTATGATTATTTCAACACACGCTCACTGGCCCATCAGCCAAATGGTATGTAGACGAAAAATCGGGGTCCCATGCAATTTTTGAGTCCTTGGCCAAAGCATTTTTTACCTTCTTCCAATTACCAATCTTCCACGACAATGGTCTTGAACTACTCTCTAATTTCAAACAAACCTCAGCCACACACATCGTTGATCACATTCACGAGTGGCGTAGACGATGTAGTTTGTGCAAAGCCGAAACCACCAAAAAATAGTGTCTTGACTGGTTTCTTAGATCACTTTTCTCTCTCCTCGGTAAAGATGTAGCTTCCACCTTCCCTCAATCAGAATAAGAAGCCATCAGTAAGGCTGAACAATATGACCTCATCTATTCACAATCAGGGTACCACGCACCATAGTCCACAACCCCAACAACCACCAATGTATGGCACACCCCAATATCCATCGGCATATGGGGGAACCTCTTATTACCCCCCACCCCCTTATCAACAACCATACCCTGTTGTTATTCCTCCACCCATTAGTGGGCCACCGCCAGCACCCCCAATACACCCACCTATCCAAACAAGTTTTGGTACTCCCTCTACCTCATCTTATACTCTAAGTACTAGCAAAAGTGTCACGCCTTCATATGTACCTTTGTTATAACCCTAAATTGCACCACACATGCTTACCTGGCATCAAGCCAATTCATATCCCTTCCTTGCCAAGGCCATACTGAACAAACTCTTGAAAAACCTCTTAAATTAAGTAACCCGCGTCGTAACCCATTGTTGGGTGCGTTGGAACGTTGGCAGGCCTTATACTGCATGCGTTGGAACGTTGGCTGGCCCACTACAGCCCGCGTTTACCTAACAAAGCACAAAAACAGGAAAGTTGTCGACGGGACGAAAATCTTTGGTTCAGTTAACTGGAACTCCCAGCCATGCATGGCCGAGAGTTCGTCCAAAACCCTAGCTCCTTCTAGCCTATAAAAGAAGGGGTAAGGGTACTATTTGGAAGAGGAAAATCATAGCAAAGAAACTCTGCCCAATTGTTGAATCCGTTTTGTCCCAACCCTTTAGCCTTTCCTCAAGCTTCAGGAGAATTCAAGCAAAGCAGTTGGAGGACAAAGAAGAGGAGGAGCCCAGGATCAGGATCAAGGAACGATGGACGATCTCTATTATTATTGTAAGTTGATTCATCTTGAGATTAATAAAGAATACTTTTCCCGTCCCAGTGCACGAATTTTATATGTTTTATTCGATCTATGTTTAATCTCTAACCCTCTAGTAGAACAATAGCATGCATGCATAGAGTTTTGTTTTGATTGCAGGATTGTCTTTGGAAGAAGCAGCGCAAGTGAGCCGACAAAAGCGCAACGGAGGATCTACAACGAACATCCGCAAAAGAGGTTAGTAGGTCTTTTCCACGCTTGTATGTGAAAAAAGGGGTTTGAGTTTGGGGTGATAGGTAAAAAGTAATTTCTTTAGGGTCATGATCTGCATGCAAGTTTAGCCCTAGCTTGTTAGTCCGTAGGGTATTATTTCCCAACAACAGAATTGGCGACTCCACTGGGGATTCTTTACTCTTAGGGTTTCCAGATTTAGTTGAAGGTTTTTGGGTAGTCAAAGAATTAGATGTTCTGTTTCTTTGTTTGTCTGTTTTTTGTTAGGTCATAGCTAGCAGGGAACCTGGTTCTTTATACCAGTTTTTCCTTGACTGTTGCTTGAAATTTATTATCGGGACACATAGAGGTACACGCGGCCTGCAAAAGGCCTGCACGCGTGTAACCCACGCCCTAACCTTCTACAGCGCGCGTTTGAACACCTGATGTAGTGGTTTCAGTAGCGTGTAGGGCTCAGAGAGCTTAAGAGGCAGTCTCCTTTTCCCTATCAGAATTTTACATTCTCAGGGGGCTTTCTAGATCCTGTCTGGGTCTTGCTGGTTTACAGTCTTGTCTCAGTCTGCTTTATTGCATTTGTTTTCTTTTTGCAATTATTTTTCTTTTATGTTGAAGAAAAAGCATCCAAGCCTCTAGGAGACCCTGGTTGTCTATACCAGAGACCTCTTCCATGTCTGGGCTACCTGTGTTTAGTTTGGTCTTAGCATTTATACATACCCGCGACCTGTTCAAGTTCTACCCGTGGGTACCCGCGCGCTGTTATAGCTCAGCACGCGTTTGCACACGTCCTGTTTTGGTGACAAACGCGGGCTTGATTGGTTTCTTTTCAGCCTAGGTGGGGCAGTGATCCCCTCCTGTGGTGAGAAGTGTGCCTCTCAGAGGTTTGAGTCTAGGGTTGCACAGTCAGTAATTTAGGGCCTCTTACCTTTAGCCTGGTGTTTCTTAGTTGATTGTTGGTAGAAAAGATAAAAAGGAAAAAGATTTTGTTCTATGGTTTTTAGACAAGCGTAGGAGTCAGTGCTTTCTTGATTGTCATTTGTGCGTCTTTGCTCTGGTTCTTTGCGATCTGCTCTTTAAGCCAGAATTTTATTTTGTTTCTTGGTTTTGTGCTTGTCGGAATTTTCCCTTTGTTTCTTCATTTAGCACTGAAATAAAAAAAAATTCTCTCTTTTCGTTTGCTTCTTTGTTTGAAGATTGTGTTGCTGCATCAATAGCTAGGAAGAAATATTGTTTGCATAAGTTTTTGCAGTGCATTTAGAGTATAAGTAGCTCACAGATTTGAGCGAAATTCCTTTATGTTTGTTGCATGAAATCTTAGAAAATTTGAAAAGGAAAAGAAGTCTTTCTTGTTGAAAAGTTGTTTGTTTTTGCATTGTTAGTAAAAGTTTTTGTTTCCAAGCATTTCTTGTTCATTTTGCTTTGAGTCTTTACACACCATCAGTTTCACCTCCATACCTTGTGACGTAAAAAATCCCATTAAAAGCAACGCTAATTAAAATCAATTAGACTTTTTGTTTGTAGGGTGCATCCACTAGCTCAGGACTAGGGCCTTGGAATAGGTTGGAGAGTAAATTCTCCAAGGCCACTCAAACCAAATATTGGAGTCTGTCAATAGGGAGTGTAGAAGTCTAGTTGCGTGAAAGTTATCCGGTACCCCCCTCTAACACAGGGGCTAAACACGAGGTTGCGTAAGGAAAGGTAGCAGAGATAACCCCTCCAAAGCTGGACCGAGCGTAGTGGAGAACACATATCGAGGATTTGTTGAGGGATTTCATCGTTTGCATTTGCCACGGAGCTTCATGAGTCTCGAATCCATTCAAGGTCCTCAGTTTTCTTCCAGACCATTTTCTCTCTATACCCTTGACAGGTTTCGTTCTTGATACCCTGCTCATTGTGGTCTACCCAACTATTGACTGTACCCGCCTGGTGATTGTTCGCGTGCTGACAAACTAGTTGCCAATCTTTTCTAGGGACATACACAGGTGACTGCGGGGGTATATCGCGGTACCTAGGACAGACATCGGGCCACGCTTTGCAGAGTATACCCGGAGGGTGCTTCTGTTTTCGAGTTGCACTTGCACCGGTAAGTTGCTCTAGTGTTGGTTGTTGTAACTGTTCTTCCAACTAGTTTAGTGCTTGCTTGATTTATCTCATAGAGGCTTCTTTTTTAGTGTGTGTTATTGTTTGATCATGTAGAATACCTTAGCGTGTCATGGATCTTCTCACACAGTGGAGGATTCAGAGCTCCGCCGGTCACGAAGGCTTCTGGGCATGTCGTCGGTTATACTGGAGCCACCCCCGCCACCATTGAGGTGGAAGCTAGACCAACGAGGGTCTTTCGAAGCAACCGGGTTTCAAACCATTGAGCCCGAAAAGCTCCCGGAGGAATCAATCGCCAATATTGGCATAGTTGAAACCCCATCCACTGATACTTGGTCAGACATTATTGTGCCAATTCAATTTTATGAACGCCTGTCAGTGCCTCACCCAGTTATGGAACCAAACTATGTTACTTCATCTGGGAATTCTTCCATTCCCATCACCGTTGTCACCACAGGAGAAGCATATCCTAACTTGTCGTCGTCGGTCCGAGCCATTATGGTCTCGACCGCAACTACGTTGCACAGTGGACCGTCCCCATCTATCGCGGTGGCCACACCTCCCTTCACATCTAGTGCGACAGGCCCTCCGTTTTCATACGGTATGCCTAGTTCGGGTACCAGTCCTATACTCACTTACTCCACTTTACAGACTTTGGGTCTAGGGGCAGGGAGCTCTAACGCTCCTTTGCAAGGTCAACCTGGGGGCATTCCTGTCCCTTTCAATGATTTTCCTTACACTGGAGGTCATATCTCTCCTTCGTCCCCTTCGCTTGGTGGTCTGCATCAGCAGTCCGTCGGGCAACCTGCACACACGAGTTCATTTGGAGCCAGGAGTCAAGGAACACCTGCGCAAACTCTGTCGATAGGTTTGTCACTATTTGTTTGGAACGGGACATTTGGTAATAACACTTTCACATCCGATGCTTTCCCATCTGGGGGCACACCCATTTTTGGACAGTCTACTCCGGCACAAGGTAATATTCCTGCGCCGGGGGCACATATACCAGGACCTTGGAACTTGGGACAAGGATCCGTTCCTTCCTCTGGAATGTCGTTCTGGGGTAATTCTTTCCACAGTCAATGGAACCCCGGACAGACTTCTATGCCTCTCCCATCAGGGCTGGCATGGGGTAATCCTTCCCAAATTCCGTCAAATATGATGAATGCCCAACATCCTATGTCCTTCATGGGGAATCAGCCAATGATGTCTCCTCAGATGCAAAACCATTACACTGGTCAGGGCCATGGTTTCTACCAGAATCCGAGCCAGCAACCAAACTTTTCCTGGAAACCTGGTGCCAGTCAAACTCCAGGACCCTTTTTTCCAGGCTATCAGCCACAACCCAAACTACCATTCCTGGCAATGTTACACTTGCCCGATTTGACACGGTTGTTAAATGATTCTATCTATCACGATCCATGTTGGCCTCTTATGCCGACGAAGTTGCCTTCGGACATTCCAAAGTTCAAGGCCAAGCCTAATGAAGATCCAGGTGATCACATGACTACTTTCCACCTATGGTGTTCATCTAACTCACTGAAAGATGACTCCATCCAGTTGTGATTGTTTCAACTCACTCTTATTGGGAGTGCCGCGAAATGGTACATAGAGCTTGATCGTTCACGATATTCTTCTTTTGGAGAACTGGTTATGGCCTTCCTTAACCATTTCCAGTTACCTGTGAGATACGACGCGGGCATAGAGTTGCTTGCTAATTTTGAACAGATGACAGTGGACCATATCTCTGATCATATCCGAGAGTGGCGACGCCGAAAGAGTCTAATCAAAGTGCTAGTTCCACCAGAATTCCTGCTTGAGTGGTTCCTTAAGTCTTTAGTTCCTCAATTATCCAAAGATGTCGCAACTTCTGGGGTTTTCTCTGAGGAAGATGCCATCATGAGGCCTCAACAGTTTGAGCTTATCTATTCTCAGTCTAGTCTATTATAAAACATCCTGTCGGATGCTCCACGATCAATCTTGGATAAAACTAGACAGAGAGTTGGACCACATGCCGATGGTATTGTTGGTTCTGCACAAACCAAGCCCGTTGAGCAATTGACAAAACAATTACGACAGTTATCTATTCAACACTCAGCGGCCATCCAAACTACTATTGTGGCTACTCCTCCTACCCAAACGTCGAAAGTACACTCTGTGCAGACAACTAACCCAAAGGCCAACCAGCAGCCTGAAGGGAAGAAAAAACAACGCAAGAAGGGTAAGGGGGAGAAAAACCCCATTGATAATGTTGGCGAGGGCACAACGGAAAAATGGAAGGCGAGGTATTCGTGCAACTTGTGTGCAGAAGACCACCCGACCCATCTATGTCCTCGACTTGCAAAGGCCCAGAAGTTTGTCACACAGCAACAACAAGTTGTGTTGACTAATCCCTTTCAACATGGGCAAAATTTAACTCAAGCCTCTACAAGTGCTGAAGGGGGTAGTTTAGAAACCTACCCTCCTCCTAACAATTCCTCATCCGCGAATGTATACATGGTTAGGGGTGATGCTTTAATAATGACTAGAGCGCATGATTATAGTAAACCAAGCACCTCTGAGAAGGGCAAAGAAGTCGAGATCCCATCTCTTCCTCTACAGATCGAGAAGACGTTGGGTGAAACAATGACATGCATTCCAAAGGGTGCATTTAAGAAAGCTTCTCACAATCCAAATGCAAGGGCCGCCCAGAATTACTCTGTGGTGGAAGATTTATCCCAAACCCCTTGTGCTATGTCCGCTTTGGAGGTCCTCCAAAGTTGCCCTGCTCAGAGGAAAGCCTTGTTGACTACTTTAGGCTCTATTGAGACTTGTAACCCGGGTACCATCATGTTAGATACGACTGACTTGAAACCTCATCTGCCTTACCACATCATGTTTTAGATAGTAGTGGCTCATCCCACGAAAAATTTTACATGAAATATTTTCCGCACGATAGTCGACGAGGGTGCTTCGACTTATGTTATGTCATTAGCATGCTGGAAAGCCATTGGTCAGCCCGAGTTGTCTCCATCACCTACTCTCCTTACCACATTCGACGGTCGTTCTTTTCAACCACATGGCATCATTCCTTCTCTCCCTATGAAATTAGGAGGGAAGACGGTGTGCGTCGAAGTAGAGGTATTCGATGCCCCCCTCAACTATAATCTCTTGTTAGGTCGTAGTTGGACTCATGCAATGCAAGCAGTGGTTGCTACAGTTTTTCGATTCTTTTTGTTCCCACATGAAGGCTGGATAGTGACCATATATCAATTGTCCTTCTCTAGACTTGACCCAGTTTTGGGGGCATCCACGGTTCCCTTGATTGATAATCCTCAAGCCAGTGTCGTCAATGTAGGATTTGGCTTATGCCCATATTTTATGGGTACTTTCGATTACCCACCTCCTCATGGCGATGTCAAGTTTATATCGACTCACCACAAGGCTGAGATTTTTCACGTCTCGTCGTTCCGCACGACTTACTTTCAGGATCCATGGATTCTTCCTTCCCCATCAACCACGATAGATGTGATGGGGCACGCTGGCATGTCCACGCCCTTGTCGGCCGCTGAAGCAGCGTACTCTTTGGTCCAGCAAGCTTCAGCTACTCCTGATCTGACTCCCGCACGAGAGTTGGATCCACTTCTTGAGCCTATATGGGCTCAGGATTCTCTTGCCAACACCGATTCGTTAGATTTAGTCTTGCCTTCTGACGAAGCAGTAATCGAAGCAATGACTGGTCCGGATAAACCTTGGGACGATCTTCATCACAAATCATATTTCCTCCCAGATTTGAGCCGAATCGATGCAGGAGAATTCACTATCACCATGACGGGAGATCATCCATGTCCCATTAACCTCTTAGCTACACAGGATATTTATGTTGAAGGAAATATGGCGACTATCGCTGCCACGATACCTATCAATATCTCCTGAAACCTCGGCATCGTGGAGAATGTCTTCGTCGGAGTAGATTGCTCCCCCGAAGAGATTCATATTTACATAGATCTTTTCAAATAATTCTGCAATGTTTTTGCCTGGTCTTATGAGGAAATGCCAGGCATCAATCTGAAAATAGTTGAACACAAAATCACAACGTATCCTGATGCTAAGCCTGTTCGACAAAAACTTCGTCTAGTTAATCCTAGGAAAGTAGCAGCCATCAAGGTTGAGGTTGAGAAATTTCTCAAGGCAGGGTTCATTTACCCTATTCATTTGACTCAGTGGGTGTCAAACCCCGTGTCGATCGATAAAAAACAAGGCACGATTCGTGTATGTACCGATTTTCGTGATTTGAATAAGGCATGTCCAAAAGATAATTATCCAACCCCATTCATCGATCAGATCATTGATGAATGCACTAGTTGTGAAGCCTTTTCGTTCATGGATGGTTTTTCAGGATATAATCAAATCCAAATCAAACCTGAAGACCAACACAAAATGGCATTTATTTGTCCGTGGGGTACATTCGCCTATCGCAAAATGCCTTTTGGGCTCAAGAATGCTGGAGCCACTTTCCAGCGGGCCATGTCTTTTGCGTTTCATGACCTCAAACATATATTCGAGGCCTATCTAGATGATTTAGCATCACGCTCTCGCAAGCGAAAAGATCATCCTACACACCTCAGACTCATCTTCGAACGCTGTCACTACTTCTGGATTCGCTTGAATCCCAACAAGTGCAGTTTTTGCATCACGTCAGGACGTTTGTTAGGTTTCATCGTTTCAACAACGGGGATCATGGTAGATCCTCTTAAGTTGGAGGTAATAGTCCAGTTTCCCCCCCCCACGCACAATCTTACAACTTCAAAGTTTTCAAGGCAAGGCGAAATTCTTACGACGCTTCATCGCCAACTATGCCAAAATCACGAAGGGCTTTATGCGTTTACTGAAGAAAGATGTTCCCTTTTTCTAGGACGAAGCCACTCAACGCTCTTTTGACACATTGAAACACACCCTCACCACCGCACCTCTGCTACGGCCACCTGATTATAATAAAGGTTTCTTATTATATCTGGTTGCCGCTGAGTCAACCATAGGCATGGTTTTAGTTCAGCGGGATGATTCATTTTCTGAATATGTGATCTATTACCTGAGTTGAGGCCTCGTAGGACCGAAACTTAATTATACCCATCTCGAAAAACTTGCGTTGGCAGCAGTTCATGTTGTTCAACGGTTCTGTCACTATGTTATGTTTTGTAAAACCACCGTCGTCTCCGTCGTGAATCCATTCCAGTACATGTTGACACGACGAGTTATCGGCGGAAAAATCAGTAGATGGATGGTCATCCTCCAAGAATTTGACTTAGACTTTGTTTCCGCCAAGTCCAAAAAGTCATTGGTCTTCGCAGAACTTATCTCGGAACTTCTAGTTGAGTCAGGTGACGTTGTGCCTGAGGAATCGCCTATCCGGGGGGATATGTTTTTGATTGAATCTTCAGACCCCTGGTACGGAGTTATACTGATCTATCTCCAGAATTTGAAGTGCCCTACCTCTGCTTCTCGTGATGAGCATCGGCGAATACGCCATCAGGCCAAGAACTATCTCATACTCAATGATACGTTGTATCGGAGAGGTGTAGACTGCATATTGCGTCGGTGTCTCACTCATGAGGAGGCCATCATAGTGCTCAATGATTGTCATACGGGAGCTTGTGGCGGTCACTTATCTGGGTTGGCAGCAGCCCAAAAGATTTTACGAGCAGGTTACTTTTGGCCCACACTTATCAAAGATTGTATCGATTCGGTCAAGAAGTGCCATCCGTGCCAAGTCTTCTCACGGAAGATGAGGGCACATCCAGCTCCCATGTTTCCTGTCATCACAGTCGGTCCCTTCACTAAGTGGGAGATTGATTACACTACATGCAACCCCCCATCATCAAGGGGGCACCGCTATATCATTGTAGTTGTCGACTACTTCACTAAGTGGGTCGAAGCTATGCCAATGTTCAAAGATGATGGAGAGACTGCAGCTCTCTTCTTATTTAACCAGATTATAGCACAGTTCGGTGTCCTGAGAGAGATTGTCACTAACCATGGTAGTCACTTTCAGAACCAAATGATGTTTGAGTTAACGTCAAAGCTTGGGTTACGGAAAGAACATTCATCACCTTACTACCCCCAAGACAATGGGCAGGTGGAAGCTGTTAACAAAACTCTTAAAATGATTTTACAGCAAACTATCAACTCAGCCAAGTCAAATTGGCATTTGATTTTATACTCGGCATTATGGGCTTACCGAACCTCAGTTAAGACTGCAACCAGTTTCTCACCTTTCCAACTCATTTACGGGCTGGAGGCAGTCTTGCCCATTGAATGTCAAATTCCATCTCTGAAATTGGCAGTACAGTTATTGCCAAACACTTCTCCGCTTGAAGAATGGTTAGTACACCTTGAGCAGCTTGATGAACAGCATCGTGATGCGGCCCTGGCCAATGAGGCTCATAAACATAAGGTCAATTGTCAATATGATAGGTCCGTTCGTCCTCGAGTTTTCTCTGAGGGTGACCTTGTCATGGTTTATGACCAAGATAAGGACCCCTTGGGGGCAGGAAAGTTTAAACCCATGTGGTTCGGACCCTTCATTATTAAGGAGGTTTTAAAAAAGGGTGCTTATCATTTGGTCGATTTTGAAGGGAATGCTTTGGCGGAGCCTAGAAATGGGCTATACCTCAAGAAGTACTACTCATAGAATGGTCACTGTGGGTAACTTTTTGTAACATATGTATAGTCTTTGTGCTATTACTTTTTTACGTTTCTTTTGAAAAACATGTCATGGATGTGTCATTGATGTTATCTTTCGTCACTATGGCAGATGGCAAGAGAGTCCGAGGTGTTCATTGGGTATGCGGACGGTGCTAGTCGACACATGCGGAGGCTTGCCTCCACCGCTTGGGTAATCTTTACACCACAGGGTCAGTTGTTATCTTCCGGAGGGATATGCTTAGGCGACACCACAAATAATGTTGTTGAGTATAGTGCAGTTATTGAGTTGCTTCGTGATGCATTGTCATTGGGTATCTCTCGTCTCCAGGTCTATCTAGACGCTCAACTGGTTGTGTCGTAGATAAACAGGATATACCGGGTGCACGACCCAACTTTATACCGACGATTCCTTAGGGTACGTCTCTTGGAATGCAACTTTGATTATATTACATGTTTTCATGTTCCTAGGAGTTTAAATCAAATCACAAATACTCTAGCTAATCACATTTTAGATTGGCATCTTGCTCACACATAAAAATATCATGATCATACACATGTAAATACATTTTTTGTACACATAATCCATAAAGAAACAGAAAAGAAATAAAAACCATATATAAACATCATAAAATCCTCAGAGTACATAGATGGGCGCAAGCGCCTCAAAAGGTGGGAACCATAACGAGTCATTGGGGCTTATGCCCTCAAAAAATATATATACATATCAGTGCTCGGGGCACATAAAAGTCTAAAGTCTGTTCAGGGCCTATGGGCCCTGTTATACTCATATACAGGCTGGCCCAAACGCCTAAACAATCATACCCATGTCCAAGGTACACCCACAATATGAGTCTGCAAAGAAGGTGGCAAGTTCTCTATCTCTGCCATGGGCACTGTGCGAGTGAGCGTAGTGAAGTTCCGCTCAACTCGCCTAAGAACCCTCTCGACCTCTCCTGCTGGGAGGTTCCCTACCACTGCTTCTCCCCCGGCGGCGACAGCTGCAGCCTCTAGCCATGGGCAGTGCCTATTCCATGCATAATCGACAAGTCGCACAGGTCCCACATCTACATGCAATACAATGTTCACCCATCAAAAACTTTGTTATACAAAAACATGATATATATATCAAAAAAAACATAAAAATTACATATGCAAACAAAAAAACTAGATAGGTGGAGACTTACCCATCTCCCCTCGCTCCTCACCAGGAGGCACTGGTATCGCTGGATCTCTAGAAAAATCGATCCCTGCATATGGGTAATCCTCAATAGTTGGGATCTGCCATGACAACCAAGTAAAAAAGTCGTCATTGAAGGCCTCTATGGTCCTTCCACCACCCTGTCGCGGCAGCAATGCTGCCCATCTGCACATTGCGGGGAAAGTAGCCAGATGTCCCCATACTGTTAGCCGAGGACTAAAGCATGGAACTCTCTCAAAGAAAAATGAACACAGGATGGTCCCAAACCCGAAGTTCCTGTGTGTCCGCTGTCTGCAAGCTGTCAACTAACCTGTCATGCTTGCTAGCAATGTGGTACTCCAATCAAAAATTTGTGCATTCATGCACTGGATGGCACAGTTCATCTATGTGTGTGAAGCCTGATGCACGGCTGTCGAGCCGGTAATTCGCCCAATGAGCGATAAAATAGTCTGCAGAGTGAGGCTGGTGATACTACCAACCGGTATCGAGGAAGTCCTCTAAGTGGTCCCAACCTCGCAATATTCCTCTATTAGCTCCGAGACTTTGCTCGGCCCCACAGGAAAAGTCTGAAAGTTGACGGGTTCCCCTCTCCTCGAGAGGCGGGTTCCCCTCTCCTCGAGAGGCCCTTCAAAAAGTAAATATCCTCGGTGGTGGGCACCAAGGATTGCCCCTCTATCATAAAGGCCTCTACATCTGGGTGCCAATAATCAACCAAGGCATTCAGTAGCCTAGGTTGAGCGCGCATAAACTGACACAAAAAGAATTTCACTAAGCCACACTGTGTAAGCACGGCCATAACATTTGGATCTGCGGCCACTAACTCATTGGCGGCCTCGTGCTCCCTCTCCCTCCACTGAACATACATCCTGCCAAAACCACAAGGAAAAAGGGGGGAGTTAATACTTGGTTCAATCAATTTTTCCATCGCGCGGGGAGCACCCGCGGGCTGTCGAGGCGACAGTCGCGGGTACCCACGCTCAGCCTTGGCTCTACGTGCGGGTACCCGCGGGATGTCCCTGGACAGCCCGCGTTTTACTAGGGCCGACCTCTTAGAGGTCGACGGCCACCCCCAAAACACGCTTAAATTCAATAAATGAAGTATTGAAATGCAAGATTAGGGAGTTTGTACTTACTTGGTCCAAGCAGAAGTTTGTTTCATCCACTGTAGCTCCCGAAATCACGATCTTTGGCAAAGGGGGTCTTTTGGCTCCAAAGTCAATTTCCAAATCAGCAATGGTGATAATGAGCTGCCAGCTTCTATTTATAGACTTTTTGGCCTCTTTTTGTCATTTTTTTTGGGCCCTTTTATCAGTTTCTTTATACCAAAATCCATTTTGAGTGGTCCAGGAGTTATAT